>JBAIZZ010000306.1:3876908-3955856 GCA_037355905.1 Heliconius aoede
TCTTTTGTGTAATGGAGCTCAACGCTGCAACTTAACATATTTTATCTTAAAATTTCTCTCAAAACCTTTCTCTCAGATTACATCAGTTATAAATAAAGAACATTCTTCATAAGAGTTTTTTTTAAGAAAATGAATGAACAATGAGAGAGAAGAGAGTAATCTGTCCCTGAGAAATTACGAAAATTGGAAATATACTAAGTACTGAATTTAATTATTAAAGTTTCCACTTTCATTTATTTCTTTTATTCCTACATCCTTTATTTCATATTTTTTTTATATCTTTTTAAAAGAAATGTTTATTTTTTTGTAATAAAGTACTAAAATAGTTTTATAAAATATTATACATTGAAAAATAATAATACTACAAACAATAAACGTATTACATAATACATTTGTCTTATTATTTTTCAATGTATAATTCATTACTTATATTCATTTTTAATCACAACAAACGTCGCATGCGGTCACGTATACACTTTATAGGCTAACCTTTGCTACGTTTATTTTTATTTAGACATTGTTAAATTATATTATTTTTATGCTTTTATAAATACCTACATAAAAGTTAAGGGGTCGTGTGTTTTTCATATTTACAGGACATACATTTTTTTTTGTGCTTTTACTAAAACGATTAAATATATGGTGTTACTTCAATATTTCAATTGTGATTGTAAATTATTTATTAAATAACCATATATTAACCACTATATTGTTTAGATGAAATAAATATATTTATGACATAAGCATATAAGAAAAACTAATGACATAAGACCAAGCGGTGCTGTACCGGTGCCGGTAATAGCGACGCTGCTAATAATATGCAAAGAAACAGAATCAATTTGTAATACAACGATTCATGTGAATTCAATACGCAAACAGAATAAAAGACATATTGTTTGAACGTTAACGTGTACATATATTTTTAAGCCGCAGTATAATTTCAGCCTCGCGTGTAGCCTTGTATGGACTCGGCTTCGTCTTTATCAGCGATTAAGCGACCGCTGCTACTTGATACTTTGTCAATGGTGACTCGTTTTGTTTATTATTTATTTTTTATAATCTGTACTCGTAAAATAAACAAATAAACAGCAAATGGTGGTGGTGGGGGTTAATAAATATCAATTATTTATTAGAATTTAGACGTATCTGAGATAGAAATTTTTACCTAATGCGAAACGCAGTGGCAAGAGCCACTACTTCACGCCGGTTTTAAATGGTGGTATTAAATCCGGTCGAGTCTGCCCATGCGTGTTGCCATTACTGCCGACGTGACTCTACCACACGTACTTTAGTCGCCTCTTACGACACCGACAGTACCAGGGTGATCCTATTCTAAGCCGGGACCACACGGCTGTTAACGGCTGTCGACTTTCGCGGAAAAATTACTGAACAGATTTAGATGAAATATGTTGTGTAATCTAGATATAATATAGCAATAAATTTAAGCGGGCGAAGACTCGTTTGTGCAGCAGTTTAATTGTTACGATAACAAACCTCTTAATATTAAACTATTATATTTTGCTCTACTGACTTCATTTAATGATAATTTTATAAAGTCGGTAGAGATTTTTTATTTTTTTATATTTTTAAATGTACTTTTCTTTCAAAAAAATATATTTAAAAATGTAAAGTATATAGAGTATATTTTATGAATGACAAATGAGAATTTAGGTACTTATACATATAGGGTACACATTTCAATTATAGTAGTTTGTTTTTGTTGGAGATGCTAATCTGAAGAGTCAATACATGTTTTTAAATACCAATTTAAAGAACAATAAAAAACTAAATTAAAGTTTTCACTTGTTACAAGCAAGTCTTAAAAACAATCTATTAATATTCTTATTTCAAATCAAGCTATTTTTTTGAAAAGAATCTATTATGCTTTTGATTAACTATTTACCAAGGATTGAAATTAAATTTAAATTATATTAATTTAATTTAATTTAAACATACTTTATATGCAAAAAAACACCTATATAAATAAGATTGTCATACTTACATACACATTATAATCAGCGTCGGTAGGTATTGTAAGAGTCGACCTAACATATTGACATAGTTCACAGGCAGGTCTCTGCGCGAAGTCAGCTCCAAAAGATGCCTACGACGAGTTACATGCTGTATGATAATTAAATTAATTATTAATTATTTTATTATAATTAAATTAATTATGGCTAGGAAAAACCAAGTAGAGCTCCATATCAAGGTCTTATTATTGATTTCATAAACAATATTTTAATTCAAAGGAACCTATGCGATAACCTAGAAATATTACAAGGTTATCGCAATATTTGCATCAAATTTCAATGAAAAGTTAAGAACAAAAATTAAGAAGAAAATATATATATCATAAACAAAAATGAGGATATCGGTTATCAATTTATCAACATATATTTTTTTTTCAATATATTAAAGATATTATATTAAGTAGACAGATACGGTTAGAATTCCTTATAAAAGGGAACATTCATTCAAAATAATTGAGCGAGAAGAAATATACATATAGATTCTAATTTAATTTTGATTTTAAATCAAGAGTCAGATGAGAATGTTCTAAGAAAAGTCAAGAATAGCTTTTCTAGGTCATAGTTCTCGTAATATACTGATATTTTCTCAATTATAAACGACCATCGCAAATATTGGCAGACAGAATATTAAGAACAGTGAGTGTAGCGCGGGGTTTCGATTTTAATATTTATTTAAAAGTAAATAATAATTAATACACACGGGAAATATGAAACTACTTGCAATTCAAATTTAAAAGGGCACCTAAATCAAACATTGAATGTGTAATTTGACATTTTAAATAATTTATTTGGCTCAAACATGCGAGCCATTTGTTTTATTTTAATGGGAATGCACTCTGCAGTACCGTTACACAAAGCAATATAAATAATTACCGGTGATATTTGTAACGAAACAAAAGAGATTCGCGAGTAGAAAAGGTTCAAGACTAGCGTGGAGTAGTATAAATCTATGGTGTACTATTAGTAACAATATAGGCAGGCCGACGAAAATAAATCGAAGAACTGAACGAATGTGGGCGCTCGCCGGTAGTGTTGAGGCGAAAGTCTACCAACGCTTTGGGTTACGCAACGTCGAATAAATTTAAAAAAAAAAATACATCTATCCATATCAAGACGGACAATTCGACCGGTTTCGGCGGCTATTTTCGCGGTTAATATATAGTGTCAGCCCATTAAGATAGACGTGTGTAATAATGCCAACGTTCGTGTTAGTATAACTGCGATAACGAACGGTACACGACGTACGAGAGTACATACAACGTCGGAAGCTTGACGTTTGTGACGTGAATATTGCTGCGTGTGACAGGGGTTTTGTCATACAGTCTCTTTTTTACCGCACAATCTCCCTCGTGTGTTCTCCGCACAACGTGACATTGGCGAAGTGATCGGTGCTCAGCCGGCACGCTCGGAACACCATAAATCAAGAACTGAACGAAACTGAATTGACGTTTGGAGGTCTATCAGTGATCGGTTTGAACAAATATAGATATTTTATGTGAAAATAACTGTAAATTGTATGTACATAGGTGTGTAGTTAACATATATTATTATCCGTGTATCTGACACGGTACATTGGTGACGGAGCTCGTGATTCGAAGATATTTCAGTGAAAGCAGGAATAGCTGGTATGTTGAATTAAATTAATTTGTACATGGGTATATATATATATATATATATATATATATATATATATACATACTAGTATATACAATTATAACATTCACTATCAGGTAATGATATGCACATGTTGATATTATAAATTATTCGCATACAATCTTAAATGATAACAGATTTACTTTCATATTTAAAATTAGAATTATTTCGTCAATCGGACTATTTCTTTTATTTTTGATAAAAAAATCTAATGTAATTATAGATAGATATTTTTTTAGCATTCGTTTCCTAATTATACAACACTTTTTTTTTTTGATTATTAAATATTTAGTTTTACGGTAATATTTGTTTCTTAGCTTCACGCTATATCACGCACATGGCAGGGCATGTAGAGTATTTTTTTAAATTCTACAAAAGTTTTGAACAATAATAAACATATTTTAAACATTTTGCAAGTACACATTAATATACGAAATGGTATATAAAATATTTAAATATATATATATATGTATATAAACGTCCACTCCAATAGGTATATAAAATATTTTTGAATGACAATGGAAAATTTGCCTTTAGCAACAAGCTGTCCAAACGAGTTCTAGAGACGATTTTAATCTTGTCCAATACCTTGTTTTGTGTTTTCTTTTTTACAGCTCAGTAACTAAAATGTACAAAAAATGTTATAACTAATTGTAAAAACAAACCTGTTAAATACGAGTCAATAAAGAGGTAAGATAATGATCGAAAGAAAAAACGGTCAATTGCGAGTTATAGAGAGAGAGAGAGAGAGAGAGAGAGAAATATATATCTATTGGCTAACTTGAAATGTTCCTGACCAACTCACAGTACGATCGAGGGAACCGGGATTTTGACCTCAAAATATATTTATATTAAATATGTTTTGCTTTAGATTTAGAAAATAGGTAAAGATTTTGACACTAATCGTAATCTCTAAAATGAATGGAGAATGGAAAATCTGAGCACCAGATTTTCACTATCGTGTTCCACATGTAAGATATAAGAATATATATGAAAAAAAAAAATATCTCTTTACTTTAGTATTCGAATTTCGTATGTCAATTAAACAAAACCTATCCAGTCGAGGCGCAGAAGCATAAAGTGTGACTGTTAAACCGACTGGTTGTGGGTACGATCCCCACTAGAGGAGATGAAATATTTATTTCAATTTATATTTCATAAATCAAAATTATCAAAAATTCAAAATATAAACTATTTTGTTTTCGATTTCATACTAAATAATTAAATATTGAACCCGGAATAATATGGTACATATAATGACATATATACAGCATATTTTAATGAAAAAATTGTTATGTATATATTGTTATGTAATATTCAGTATATACATATATTTATGTAAATACGTAAGTGTGTACATATATCATTGAAATTTATAGCATTTTCAATTAATTTTAATTTATGCAATTATAACGCGACACAATTCTCATATGGGTTAGTAATGCCTCTAAATAGATCTTCATAAATTAAAATAGATAAATAAATAACAGGAATAACATTAAAAGTTCGTTATATACATACTTTTATAAAGAAGAGAGACAGAAGTAATGACATTTTTTTTCGGCATCCTTGTCGTCTCGTGATCATTAAAATGTAAATATGTACATAATATATACGTATATGTTTATATACACACAGATGCTTTAATATTCGGGCACTGCGATTTCAAGTTATTTTTTCGTCATAACTTAATTTCTAAGAAAATAATGTATAAAACCATAAATTTAGTTTACTTAACTTAAAACAGCCTTAGTATTTGTTTTAAACTATTATTCCACATTTGGGAGAAATTTTTATTTCCTAAGTGTGTAATAAGTCTTGACCAGTTTTGGCGCAGGGGCAGGGGCAAAGGCACCAGTTGTAGGTTCGATTCTTACTCGACAAAATAAAATATTTAATATTAAATTTTTTCGCTCCGGTGACGAGGCAAAAAGCGCGACGCTGAGTTGCGCCACTCAACACGCAATGCCTCCAGAATTCGGTGGAAAGTCGCTATTTTATCGTAACTAGTTATAATATAACAAATTGGTTAGCGTGCTAAGGTTTATTTCAGGCGTCAGCCATTGATTGTTAGTCGAGGAATTACTGCTCCACACCCATTTATTATCTATTCATTATATTGTATTGTTATATATTCAATTGTTTTTTTCACATCAATAAAAATATATGTTTAAACACAAACGATTATACATTTATCTTATGCATATATATAATCTAGAATTAACTAGATTCTTATTCCACTTTCCATCGATTTTAGAGAATTGGTCTAAGTGATGGATTGTCGTATTTTATTTTGTTGTCCTTGGACATTTCAAATATATTATATAGATAAATAACTATTTATAACACATTTTTTTTCCATATTTTTGGCAAATTTCTTATTGAAAGTTTCGTTAACCACAATTCCTTCAGATTTTCTTACCTAATAAAGTTATTTTTTCTTTACTTATTGTAGAAAATTCTTTAAAATAATTTGTCTCTAGAGTTATTAAAACAAAAATTTAAAGCTTCAAATGTCACTTATTTATAAATGTTCTTCAAGTCTTTCATTAGTTTAAATTTTTATAAATATTAAATTTATTTACATTTTTACCTTTAATTAATCTACAAATTTAAAGTTAAATATTTTAAGTATAGGTATCTAGATGTGCGTACAGTATGTATTGTATTGTAAATTGTAATTAAATTTCTAAAATACCGATATAATAGAATGAATTAAATATTTATTATATAATTATCGAGGCCGTCATAGCGCACCGGCACAAGGTACATACACATTTATATTTCCATTTCTTCGCTCTGGTGTCGAGGCAAAGCGCGGTGTTGAAGCAATGCCTCCAGAATTCGGCAGCAGAAAGCAATTCAGCAGAAAATAGGGAACGGATTTCTTAACATTAGGTTCCTTCTGCCTACCCTGCTATGTGCGGGATACAGCGTGAAGCTGATTTGATTAAATATTATAACTCCATTGTGGCGCAATCTGACTGTAACGTGTAACTGGTTCGATATGAGTTGAGGGAATAATTATTTCTAAATTATTTTCAGTGAGCATTTTTTGCAGGAAATGGAGAACAGAGGATCTTCACACTAGGATATCTTTACTTAACTTACTATAGATATGTGAGAAAAAGCATTTAACTGAAATAAATATTATACTACTACTATATTATAATATCAAATCAGGTAATTTACTCTTACCTTGAACGGTTTGCGTACAATCCGCTATTTTAGGCTCGCCTCATACCTACGTACGTTGATAATAGAGTTATAAAACGTATAAATTTCATCAAATAATGTGCAATTCAAACTACCTATTCTTATATCATATTAATATGAAATTGAATTAAGGTCAGATCATTCTTGTACTGAAATAAAATCCATTAAATTCTATTTAAATTGAAATTTGATAGATAAACGGATTTTTTTAGTAATTTTCAAAGAAATTTCTCACTTGACTAATATAATTTTGATGATGATGCCACACTGTTGCGGTCTGAGAGAACAATCAAGATAGCCTTGAAAAACTACTACATACTTGTATATTACTAATGTACTTACTACAAGAACCACTTAGCATAGCATAGGTGAAACTAGTATACAATAAGAATTAGATTTAATAATTAAAAATCATTTTCTAGTTAAATACTAACTACATATACTATAAACAGTCAAATATTGTTTTATTCTTTTAATATTTTATTATGTTGATTAAAATAATATGAAAATTAGGAAAAAGGAGTGTCGACTGAAAAAATCTTGCTTTACTTTATTTGACCTACCGAAATTGTCATAGAGAGCAAATTCATTGACAAAAAAATTTTTTTTTCTTATTTGGAGGCAAACGACGGAGGCGAACGAGAGAACGAAAGTGCCTAATACTACTATATAACAGAAGACATTATAAATAATAAAACAAGATTATGTTTTTTTTTCAGTCTGGGTATAAATGCAATGTATCTAATTCGGAAATAAGAGTGTCTTGAAATCACTATTTCCTCTCTCTACCCTGCAATGCGGAAAATATTGTGTAAGGACAATCAAATCAATGCATGCAACCAATAATTTATGAGCAATTGCAGCACTGTATAATTCTATTTTGGTACCGACGCTGTTATAAGGCATCGAAACGTGGGTATTACTGAAAGATTGAAAAAAAAAGACGAATGCCGTGGAGGTGCGATCTCTTCGTAGGATATGTTCAGCTTAGCTGATCGAATCCGCAATGAAGACATACACAGGTGACAGGTACTAGCGAGAATGTCACGGTGAGATTGAAGAAGTGAGTGAGTGCTCAGCGGGTTTGGGCACGTCGAACGAATGAGTGATGAAAGAATGGCAAAAATAAAATTATGATGGAAAAGTGAGTTTTAGGAGAGGGACCTTCGAAAACACAGTATAAAAGAATAAGCATGTAAGTATATAATGCTTGTGACAATCGTGCACCGTCCAGATAATTACTCAGCTGTGGTGATATGTGGGTAATATATCATGAAAATCGTGAGCTAAATTACTTAATATGTATGTGTAGTTATTGCATAGTTGCATCAGTGTGTATTTTTTTTTATTCACCGACAAAACAATATAAGGAGTTTCACTATAATTTAAAAATTATATATATTTTTTTATTTAAAGTATTTTACTGTATTGTTATTATATTATAATGCCACAACTTTGTATTTTTGTACATTAAGTTATCAAAGAAATTAATATAGTTGCTAGCATCGCAAATAATTATTGAATAATCAAATAAAAATTCATGGTTTAATGTCAACTTACAAGCTTATCCGAATTTTTATGAATAAAATAAAAATAAAATAAAAAGCATTGTCAAATTTTCACTCACCATTTATTCAAAGACATCGAGGTCGTTGTAGTGCAGTGGGAGAAGAGTATGACTGTAACGCGACGGTTGTTGCTTCAATTCCCGGGGAAATGAATTATTTAATATGTTATCGCTCTAGTAAGAAGGCAATGTGCGGCGTTGACTTCCACTCAACACACAATGTCTCGAAAATTCGACGAAAACTGGAAAAGTGAATGTATTACCACTACCATTCACTCTGCCTGCCCTGCTGTGATGTGATAGCTATACAGCAGGGTAGGCAGAGCGTGAAGCTAAAACTACAAATAACCGTGAGAAGATACGATTAAAAATATTTATTTTATTTGGAATTACAGAAAAATGCATTCTTGTGTATATATAGAAAACTCTAAGAATCTTCCAAAAGCTATATACAGATATATTATATTCTTAAACGACTCTAACAATCACAAAATAATTTAGTAAAAAAAGAAGCTGTAATCATTTTAGTTTATTCACGATATTTTAATGACTGTCGTACACCACAAAGGTATTTAAAAATACGTTTTGATATTTAAAGATATATGAAAAATGATAGAATAACAATTTTATAATATATTGTTTTTGTCGGTTCCAATTTAATCAATAATTGAATTTGGTCGGCTCTGACACGCCTTATAAATTTCTGTATTTTTTTAAATTTTACCATTAGGCGACTATCTATCTACCAGTTGTGTGTAAGAATTTTAAAAAATATATATATTTTTACAATACTTTAAAATCTTGCTTGTTTAGATTTTTTTATTTTGAGTAAAAACTTAAAGAACCATTTTAATAACGATTTAATGTTGCATTTTTCGCTAATAGATGTCGCTAACATTCTTAAGTAAATTGAATTAATAAAGAAATAAAAAAATATATATATTAGTAACAGTAAAATAATTAAATTGGCTGATTTGGGCACACCGAACGATTGACTGATGAAAGAATGCCTAAGAAGACCTCGGTTGACCTCGTTGGTCACGTGAATAGCATGAGGACCCCCCGGCCCTCCGGGATTTAAAGCGGTTCAAGACAGTGGACGAGGCGAAAAAAGTATGTAGAGACGATAGCGTTTGGCGCTCGGTTCTCTCTGACTACCACGCTAGGGATAAAACGTGAAGTTAAGTTAATAGTTTAAGCTATTCGCTCATAGATGTAGCTGTAGGCGTCATGAATTTAGTTTGTAGTCTATTATAATAGAGGTCGCTATTGTGCCATTCTAATTACAGGTGATATTTATGGAACATTATAATTACAATATTTTCACACATATTTAATGTGTATTATAGTAATAAAAAATATAGACGTAGAAAACGTCGTTGTAAGATTTATATTTCCTTTTTAATTTAATGTGTTTTTTTTATATTACTAATTATAAATTACATATTTTGATAAGTCTTAAAGAATTTCAATTATATTATTAATATAATTATACTTATCATTAACATTACAGTTAAGTTACAATTATAAGAAACGAAACTATCACATCCAAGGGAGAGAAATGTGCATTTGCAAAAATGCTCTAAGTATCAAACTGTTTTCATATTATATAAAAAATATTTACAACAAAATATAGAGAAAGTATTTAAAAACTAAGGAAATTTATAAAAATGTCATTCTCAACCTCAAAAACCCCAATCGCAAGTTACAACACGCTTTCGTTGTAAAGGTGTGTCGTTTCTGTGAAAGGTGACGTTGCCGCGCTACGTCACCGTGACGTCGCGTGACGCGCACGACGCGCCGCGCCAAGGTCACGGCGGGGAAACGCGGTTATAAAATAGGCGCATTATGTCGAACGTTACGCAATATTGTTTATATATAAACGTAAACTAATTAAAATAATAATTTTATTTGATTTCATTTTTGATAGAGCTATATGTTTGCTTGGACACCGAGGCTCGAACGCGGATGTGAGCGAGCGTAGGTCGCTCTGTCGTAATTAGTGACTTCACTCAATGAACAATGACGTTAGACACTGCAATGTTTCTGAGATTATTGAAGTGGGATTTTACCAAATCTTATCTGTGGTTTGTTCCAATCACGATTGTACTATTATATTGGCTTCGATTGGAAGAACAATTCAAATCCGTGTGGCTCTTATAGGTAAAGACAAAATAAAATATAAATAGAACAGGAAAATGGTGCTTTATTTTTTTTATCTGTATATTGATTAATTATCTGTGTTAATACGCGTTAATGACATAATGATAGAAAGAGGTCAACGTCCTATAACGTCAAGTACGATACTTAGCTCGTATAGTAAACGTGTTTCCTTTGCAATTTCTGCGCTTCCTCTAATCGTGTTTATGTTTCTATGAATATTTGTTTGTATTATTATGATTAATTATATCTCTTTGCTTTTGGATGGGTATTAAGGAAATATTATATTTATGATTGTCATGCTAAAGCTTTATTTATATGTAAGTAAATATATGGTTATCACCTTATATCATCTCATTCGTGTCGAATGCAACAATGTGCTAAAATTTATAAATAGTTGTTGACAATATCCTTCATTAAGATACAAAATAGCGTCGACGACATTGTTGTAGCCTACTTGACTCACGTGTTACATCCTGGTTTCAGATAATTTCCGCGCTGGAAAAAGTACTAAACCTTTGTAACGGATATAGACCGTAAGAAGGTTTTTTAATTTTTTATAAAAATTTTCCACAGTCACATTGTTTGATTAACATTTCGAAGTCGGATTTTCCATTCACAACGAAAACTAAATATTTCCATACTTATGGAATCGTATATAATACGGATATTACTCACAAGATAATGCATAAATTAAACTTTTTTTTTATATAAATTTTGCAATGGAATAAAATATGAATGTATTCAATTTTTCCATAACAATATTACAATCAAATGAGTCATTAATTGAATGAAATATTACCAGTAGTGAAATTCTTTCCTTTCAAGTTTACTCATGGGAAGGAAAAATAATGTAACACTGACAATTCTAAGTAAAATAATGTGTTTTAAATCGAAATTAATTTTAATTATACATAATAATCTTCTTTAAGAGTTTCATTTAAAATATTGCACTTTATTTCATAAAATAATTTTAAAATAATTAATTATTTTAAATTGAAGCTATATTTTCATTTTTAGGTATCAGATACTTATAAGGTATTAAAATCACTGCGCAAAGTGCGGCGTTGAATTTCGAAACTTCACACGCAACGCCACCAGAATTTGGCGGAAAATGTAGACACTCCGTCTTAACGCTAGACTCCCTCTGGCTGCCCTGCTATGCCCTGCTATGCCCCGATACAGCGTGAAGCTGAAATGGATACTATATATAAGTGTATATATGAGGTATAAGATATTCTACATATAGTACAGAGCAAATTTGTCCAATAATTATACTAGGAATGAGGAATCTCATTCATTTAAACGTTATTCATTTGACACGGATTGGTTATGACCGGTCAAAGTCCATATATATAATAATTATTATACGAAATGACTCTGATTTAATAGAATTCAATTTAAGATATATAATTATATAAATTGCATATAATAGAAATAGCAATATAAAAGGAAAATAAATAAAATAGTGTAAGGAATTACTTATCACTATGTAAGGCTAAACTATTAAAGAACAGCTGGTTCTAGATATCCTAAATACGTCATCATTTTCCATTTTATTTCAAGAATGATTTCAGCCTAGGTTTTTCCACAGTACTTTCTGAACGGATGTTCTCGTTTCCAACTGACTGACTGATTGACTCATGATGAACAACTCATTCGTGTACACTCTTGAATGGGCTACCGTGAAATTTGAGATTTTATGGTCTCCTTTTATAAAATGTCAAGACTATCTCAAAAATACAAGCATTAGATATTTTATAGGTATATAATTTATGTATTGTCCTATATCTGTATCGTTGTTATTATTTGTAGCATTAGATACTATTTCTATATATTAAAGGAATATTCTTTTAATATATAAAAATAGATATTATTAAAAATAGTTCTAGCTTCAAGCTGTATCCCAGGCACACAGCAGGATGGGCAGAGAGAAACTCGGTGTTAAGACACTCCGTTCCCCACTTTCTGCTGAATTCTGGAGGCATTGCGTGTTGAGTGGCAGAATCCAACGCCGCGCTTTGCCTCGACGCCAGAGCGAAGAAAAATGAAAATATAAACGTTAAAAAATATTTCACTTCTTCGAGTGGAATCGAACCCACCACCGTCGCGTTTACGGGCGGCACCCTTGACCACTGCGCCACGACGGCCTTATATAAATATATTCTTAAGTGCGTCCATGTGATAAAATTCAACTTAAAATTTTTTGTGTTTGAAAATTTCAATACAGATATAAATTGTATAGCAATGGTATTATGGCAGCCTTGATCGACACCCGATAAAGTGCCAAATGAGGTTCTACATACAGTTTGGCTTAATGGTCTCAAAATATAAAAACTTGATATCTTGCTGTTAATTCATTTATGGCAGATTGAGGATGTCGCTGTATTGCTTAGTGTTGTTAATATTGTACTTGCCTTATATCTGTTGCTTTATATTTTTAGGATTCCGTACTTAAAAGGTAATAGCAGAACCTTTATAGGATCGCTTTTCTATAACTTAACGCTCCGGCTTACCTGGTTACCAGGGCGAGGAAATGAAAATATTAAATAATTCATTTCCCCAAGCGGGAATCGAACTTAGGAACCCCACGCACCATGAAGGCGTCATTTTTTGCATTCACTTTTATGTATAGTTTTATTTTTATTTCACATATTATAATGACTTCATATGCAAGAAAAAAAGAAATACAAAAAGTTGAATTTTCATTGAACTAATACAATACTGAAATTGACGGAACACTCGGTGGCCGAATGTGACTCGCACTTGATTGATTTTTTAGCTTCACATGATATCTCATATGTAGTAGGGTAGGCAGAGTTAACTTAGTGTTAACACACTCCGTTTACTATTTTACGCCCAATTTTCGACATTTCACACCAGCTGGCCCTTTTAATGTAAATTATTTTTTTTAACCAATACCCTACATACACAAACAAAAAACACATTTTAAAATACTTACTTTTAACATTACTATAATAATAGTTGCATTATAATGAATATTCATTTCATTCAAAGTCATTATTAAACAGAAATAAAATGAAGTCTATTTGCCTTATCTTAGATAAAATAACACAGGAGTGAACAACACGTGAAGTCATGCAGGTGACAAACATTGATGTAATTATCGAGTCCTATATTAATAAGGTATTTACAAATTTTCTCAGTCTATATACATTATGTTTAAGGATACAAATTATAATTTTCTCTCGTTTACTGCGATTGTTGAGAGTATTTGATGTCCTTGTAAATGTAAACCTACTTCTTAATTTTTGTAACACTTGTACAATGTCAAAATTAATTCCTTTTTTTTATATTTGTCAAGTAATAACTTAAGAAAGATTTTATCCGTTTTATTTATTTTAGTTCTAAGCTTACACTCTAGGTACTTCCATGATAAGCTCTACAGATATCTACACAATCATAATTAAATTTATATGTATTTATAAGCACTGGTGTTATAAAAAAATATTTTTATAGTATTGTAATATTTATATAATAGAATTATTTTTCATCCTAGCAGGATTCGAATTTAGAACTATTGCTATTGATTTATCAATACACGAACCTTCAATGTTTTTTTCAATTCCGTGATGAGAAGTATGTAGACTAAATATTTTAATAATTTCGTAATATTTATATTTTTTTCTGGTTAATAGTGACATGAGTTACGTGACAAAGGCTTGGATAGAAAAAAATATGCAATTTTTTACAGGAAAATAACGGTATATTCGCAATTTTTTCGGTGATTCACATGTGAAAGCGACCTTCACATAAACCGGCAAAACAAACAATATTATAAAATGAGTGACTCAGAGATGCCGATCTCGTTTAGATGTCGAGGCCATGTTTCATAATTATTAATAATCGAATTCCATTACGTTGGTATGTGTTTTTTGGCACATATTTGACAATATTATGAAACAAATAAATTGAATGAGAGAGAGAGAAAAAAGAGAAATGAAAAGATTTGTAGTATTTGATTTTAAATTACATGGCTTCAACTTTTATGTCAATATGTTACATAAGAAAAAATTATGAATAACAAGTTACGAGGTATAAATGAACGGGATGGTGAATCTATTGTGACCACGGTTTAAAAGTATAAATATGGTATCGAATTTCACTTTAATATTATATAGTTATATTTTTTCCTAAAGTACAAAGAAATTATGACTTTTTTATGACTGCTTAGATGAATATTAACTACGAACACCTTTATTCATTACAAAAACAAAGAAAAACCATTTTTAATATAATAATAACAATTTCAAAGTTAACACTATAAAATTGTTAAAAATGTTTTATTCCTTTTTTTTATATTTCCATACTAAGTAAAGAAAAATTCTTTAATTTTTTTTTAAATATATTTATTCTTAAAAAAAAGGTTCAAATTTTATATTTTTTTTATATATAGATACATCAGCATTTTTTATATGTTATCATATTGTAAATTAATGCAATAATAGCACAGTGAACAGCATCTCAGTGTAAGCATGTTGCTTATGAGTGAGAGAATTTCCCGTCATCTCAATATCTCGGGAGGAGTTCGGAAGTGCTTTGGGGTTATTCTCTCCGACTACTCTGCTATTTTGAAGAGAAACGTGAAAAAAGAGAAGAAAAAGAGAACAAAATCACCAAACCGCTTTCATTATTTCGTTTAAATACTGTGAATGGAATTTGTGACACTTGAATGAAATAAATTCCATATAAAATTTACGTCTTATTGTCGACGGTTATAAATTTGTAAAACAAAAAATAATGTCAACGTGTCTTTTATAATAATCTGACAGTACAAAGTTACAGATAAAAATTAATTACTTTTAGTGAAGTATTGTATTATTGTAGCGTAGTCAAAGCAAATTTTTTTTGGAGTTTCAAAATTTTCTATACAGACTATATATAATGCCAAAATGAAGAAGAGTAAACTATGACGAATCGCTGCATAAAGGTTATTATAGAAACTATTGTAATAAAAAGTCAGCTTATTTCTTGGTCCGATCACTATCTATCTATATTCCGTGGAACGGAAGTAACAGGCATATTTGTATGAAATTCAGATGCCATTTCGTGAGCTGCGCCACGACATCTCATTAATGTGGGTTATTTTATTTTTTTTGCCATTCGAATTAATAAGGCAATAATAAGGTTTAGTCATGGTGTTACCAAAAAGGTGAAATTGCATAGCATTGTCGAAACTACAAAAACTTTTAATGTGAAATCTCGAAAATGGGGCCATCGTGGTGATGAGAAATAATTACTGTACACCCGGTAGTTGTCAATTCGATTCCCACTTGGGGCAGAATTATTTACATTTTTCCGCTTTGGTAAGACAAAATGCAGCGTTAAGTTTCGCCATTGGACCCGCAGTGATGGAAATCAGAACGAGGTCCATGGCACTACTCTGTTTACCTCAAAAATGAACAAGAAAAATTACTATATATACATATATATAATAAGCTCATAAATATTTAACTATTTAATTCGACCATTTTGTTATATATTATATTGATCGTAACCACACGAAATATTTTATATTAATGAAATAAACAACAATTTAGGTAATAAATTAATACCGAAGATGATAATGATTTTCGATGACCAATCTCTTAAAGACGAGCCAACTGCGCACAAATGAAGTATGAATGAAACACTGAGCCAATGCGCTGTGGCTGATCTCCTTACATATTTTTTTTAGCTTCACGCTGTATCGCGCACACAGCAGGGTAGACAGAGGGAACATCGGTGTTAAGACACTCCGTTCTCAACTTTCTGCCGAATTCTGGAAGCATTGCGTGTTGAATGGCAGAATTCAACGCCGCGCTTTACCTCGACACCAGAGTGAAGAAATGGAAATATAAACGTAAATAAAATATTTCACTTCCTCGAGTGGGAATCGAACCCACAACCGTCGCGTTTACGCGCGACACTCTTGTGCCACTGCGCAAATACCTAGACGGCCTCAATATTTATTTATGGTCTATTATTTATTTATGTATAAATTCTAGTTTTATAAAATCTAAAATCTAAAGTATAGGCAGAGTTTATAATATAATTTATTGTGTTTCAACATACATTCTGCTTCCCTCTATGTATTTGGGTAGTCGTGGTGCAAGGGCAGAAATTGTGACTGTAAACGCGACTTGTTGTGGGTTCGGCGTTGAGCTCCGCCACTCAACACGTAATCGGATCGTACACGGATCCAGAATTCGGAGGAAAATGGACAATGTCTTCAGTTGTCAGGTTCAATGTCAGGTTCCCTCTGCCTACCCAGCGCCTATCCCTGTGCGGGATACAGCGTGTAGCTGATTTAATTTTTTAAATAAGCTAAGAGGGATAATATATTCGGTATAAATTGTGATAATTTGATCGACCTTGATCTGAGCAGTGTGTAACTATGTAAATATATCAAAACACCTTCGGAAATGAAAGTACAATGAGCCAAACGGATTCACATACCGGAACTGAGCGGTGTCTACTTGTGATTTGCGTCGTTTTCGATCATTTCGATGGTACCTAAGCAATAAGCTCTTAGAAGCTTACGCATTATGCGCAAGCTTGTATACCAGCTTAAAAAAGTAGGAGTTGCCATGTTCGACCCTTATTTTGCTGTTTATCTTTTCTTTGTTATTTGTGAACAAAATTATAAAAAATTTTGAAAGACCATATCTACTTTCGAGGTGGCCAACAAGTAATGGAAGTCTGATGATGGACTCAAAGGATTTGAATTTTTGTTTTGTACTGTATTGTTAATTATTGTTGTAACTGTACCCTAATTAGTGCCAGCCAAAACTTCTAAATATGGAATTTAGATCTCTTATAGAGATAAGCCCGCCATTGTGAACTACCTTTACAATTTGTGTTATTACTTTGTATTTTTATATGCAATAAAGAATATATAAAAAAAGCTACTTAAAATAATTTAAGAAGATTAGCCAAATTGGCACCGACGTGAAGTTATATATTGTATCTATGTAAAATAAATTAATATTTGCATTTTAACATATACTTTTATAGTATTTTCAACTCCGTTCCTATTAAGACATTTTCGTTCCACACAGTATCGGAATTGAATGCCACGCCGGTTCAAATCCTAGTGGTATTTTTATTCGTTTTCTTAAATAAATATTTTTATTTTCTACGTATGAAATAACACTGTAAATATATATAAAATGTATTAAAATTGATTGTAGTATAAAGATTACGCTATTTTATTATAACGGTCCTTTAAGTCTTATCAACAATTTTTATGGGAGAGGACAAGGCAAACGAGCGTTCAGGTTACCGGATGGTAAGTGATCACCGCCGCTCACGACCCCATGAAACAGCAGAGGAGCCACAGGTGCGTTGCCAGCCTTTAAGGTGGAGATGAAGGGCACCGGGGTCCGGCATTACCTAATGCGAAACGCAGTGGCAAGGGCCACTCTACTTCACGCCGGTTTTAAATGCCGGGGGTGGTATTAATCCGGTCGAGTCTGCCCATGCGTGTTGCCATTACTGGCGACGTGACTCTTCCACACGTACTTTAGTCGCCTCTTACGACACCGACAGTACCAGGGTGATCCTATTCTAAGCCGGGACCACACGGCTGGAAATTTATATATAAAGTATTTTATTAGTTAAATTTTCCTAAATTGAATATGGCTTCCGAAAATATTATTTCAATATATAGTGTGTAATGTAGTGGCGCCAACATTTAACCACTACAACTTTTCCTCTATTGAATATGGTTAAGATATGAATCATTATTCGTAATTCATTATATTAAATTTTGTTCTGTATCCCGCACACAGCAGGGTAGGCAGAGGGAACCTCGGTGTTAAGACACTCCGTTCCCCACTTTCGCTATTGCCTCGACACCAGGGTGAATATTTCATCTCCTCGAATGGGGATCGTACCCACAACCAGTCGATTGTACAACACACTTTGTGCCGCTACACGACGACTGGCTCTATTTTTGTTTTTCTTTTAATATATTAAGTAAATTCATAAAATTTCACTTCATTTCATTAGAAATACGTAACATATATACATATTTACGCACATATATCCTTACAAGTGTCAAGTTCAACGCTCTACAACTTAGAGTCGAGAAACAACCTCACTCAAGGTCTTCAATCATTCAGCAATACGTCATATTCATTGATGGCTTTACAGCTGTGTTCGTGACTGTACTATGTACGTAAACACATATAGACTTTGATTGTGTGCTATCGATTGATATCTACACACACACGTATGTCTATCGTAGTATACTTTTTGTATTATTTTCGTTGAGGAACAAATCTGTGCTTAATATATTATATGAGAATATATATATTATTTTTATTTTTTTACGTTAGAGGAAAAAATATGCACTAATGCCATAAACCTTAAACTTTAGTACTCAAAAGAAAAAGTCACGCGAAGTCGCGGGTAAAAGCTAGTAATTTGTATGCGTGTGCGTACGCGTATGCATATTTGTGACAGGACGCTCAACAATAGCCGGAATAGGAAGCGACGAGCAAAATGGCCGTGCAGACTGACTTGACTCTCCAGACAAGTTCCGTAACCAGGTTCTTGCCACGGAATTTGGTTTTAGGGTTGCGTTTTCGAAAACTGGACTAATAATAATTGGAAATTTTATTTAAAAAAATAAATAAATATAATAAATAGTGTTACGTAGCTAATGGGAAGCGGAGTGTCTGAACACTAGGAATAAGAATAAAAATAGTTAAGAAATACGCAAAGGAAACCGAAACGTTGAAACGTTATTAGCAAAGACTTCTTGTGTTTTGATAGCCGATAATGCAAATGTGTAATAAATTATTTTATTTCCTTAAACAATTTATGTCAATGAAATTAAACTGGGAATATGTTATGTACCTAAATACATATTGCAACAACTATAGTACTCACGTAGAGGTAAATGATAGCAAATTTATAGAAAATTTTCTGAATAATTCAGTATATTAATATTTATTATCATATATATAAATTCTGTAATAATTTCATTAATCATTGGTTTATTCAACCACAAATATGGATCAATTACTAGTTACATTATAAAGAAATTCATTAGAATACACCGTGATTTAATGGGAAGAGCAATTTTAACCACTAATTAAATACTTAGGAATATCCTGTTAGAGTTTAATACTTAAATAAATATATATATATTGTTATTTTTACAATAAGGTTAGTCACACATGATAAGCACATTTTATCATGATAATATTAATCTCTATATTAAGAAAAAAATTAGGAAATAATCTCAATTATTAAAAAAATACAACAAATATTATTAAATGAATACAGAATCAATCATTAAAAATTTACATTAACGCTTGATAGCGTTTTTTGAACAATGAAGGCGAACAATCCCGGCTTCACGCATAAGCTACTTTCTGTCCTCTTTGTTGCTGAGATGCTACAAAACGGAAATCCTGGTTCATATCGTTATTTCAAGAGTTCAACTTCCACGTGGGTGTCTTATTAATGATATTATTATAACATGACCTATACCCACTTGTTCTATGAAACGGCTGCCCTTTGCTTATTATAAGTTTCCAGATTCGATCGATATGTTGAAAGCTAGTACTTCTAAGTGTAATACGTACATTATATTATTTTATAATATATTTTTATATCAAAGTATGGAGTGAAAATATGTATGTGGAATATTAATATAGAATATAAAGTCTAAGGCCAGTTGTGGCGCAGCGGCACATAGTGTGACTGTAAACGCGACTGCGTGTATGTTCGATCTACACTCGGGGAAATTAAATATTCATTTTTACATTTTTAAAGTGTTATTTCACACTAAGGCACGAAATATATTTTTTAAAACCCGCTACGTTCAATTTTTTTTATGTTCTCTAAAAAGTAATGAAATATTTATTTATATTTTCATATCTTTGCTCTAGTGTCGAAGCAAAGGGCGGCGTTAAGTCACGCAATTCAACTCGCAATGCTGTCAAATTTTGGCAGAAAGGAGTATTTAAGCACTAGATTCACTTTGACTATGACTGAACAAACAAATTTAACTTAAAAAGCTTAATGTTATGTTTATATGATAAAAGATAACGTTGTTATAAGTAAGTTTTAAACGAATAAAGTAAATATCACATATTTGTATAAATGTAGTAAGCAATTAAAAAAATAGAAGTTTATTAAACAAATTCTATAAAGAATAGAAGTTCATTATTCCTAAATGAAATCCGTCACAAATTTTTAAGAGTTTTTAATGTCGGATTCTAAAATATCAAAAATGTATCTTTATAACGACAGAAACCATTTATAATAAATAAGCTTAGTATAAGTACAATATAAATTATTATAATGGCTCCGTTTTATATACTATTGTATGAATAATGATTTATATATATATATTTAATTTCCTTTGGGTCATATTTGCATCATTAAAGAATGGTTAAGAAATAATCTTTAGTGGATATAATATTGACCTTCTCATGGGTTCGTCATGATCCCGTCAGTGATATGACAGGTTATAATTTGAAATACTGGTCGTTTTTTGGACTAACCTACCGCAACTCAGCATCCAAATTACATCCTTAATATTATAGGTTTTAAATGAAATAACCTGAAAATCGTTTGAGTTGAGTAATTTTAAAAAGATCATCTATAATGGTACCGACAGCCTTCAAAAATATCTAGGGCACGAACTGCTACCAGCCTCAGCCTCAGGCTCACATCAAACATAAATACTAAATTATTAAATTCAACCTAATTATCGGTTTGGTTGCAACATTCAGTAATATTTATATAAATTATTTGTCTGTGCTTTTAGTAACCTCACAATGGATCAAATAACCATTCACAAAGAAAAAATAGTTTTCAATTAAATAATGTGGTTTTTATTTTTTCAGATGCAGTACTTCCTGTAACTACCCAGCACTTTAAGGTAAGTTCAGCTTAATTTAATAATATTTATTTAAGTTATATATAATTATAATAATAATTTCGATATATTATTCGGCTAACGATTTTAGTTTAAAAGACATGTATCTAGTGCCATTTTCAAATTAAAATCAATATGTAATATTTATGACATTTATGTTGATAGCTTTCAAAGCACATTCTATAAATGTGAAGTTTCGATTTAGTTTTTCAAATATTTTTCGTGTATCTATATATATTTTTGAGGGAATTGTATATTTTCACGGTAAATGGTGATATATCATGAATAATAAATTGTTAGCTATTGAAGATAATTTTATATACTTAAGAGGTGCACCATATATATTGTTAGGGTTGTCAAAATGTTAAACGAATGGTCGCAGGGAAGAAAAGGAATTTACATAAGCAGTTTTCAGGTAAATATTTTTAAATTTAGAATAATTTATTTCTATATGAGGACGTGCACTCAACCTTCTGACCTCTTATTTACATGAAAGAGTTCAGAGGGTTGAGGGTCGATGGATGGACGGGTTCTATAATCAGCATGGGGGTCCCACAAATAAAAGACGACAAATCCTATATAATGATGTAAACAATGCTCTCTTGAAAGTAAGTCATAAAGACTCCCTGAGGGTTTAACTTATTGACAGTTGCATCTCAATATGTTTTTGAAAATATTATTTATGTTAAAAGAAACATTAATGATTTTACTGAAATTGTTGATGTTTATAATATCAATATCGGGAGTTTATCTTAATGCTTCTGTAACTGGATTACATCGAATCCGTAATTCTTTTATGGGATAATGTACACGCTTATACAATAGAATCCCAGAAAACGTCGGAGACCTTGGTGTGTGTCCAAGGTTATTACCAAATTAATGATTTTATATATGATAACACGCCTTGGGACTGAAATGCTCGCTCCAGTCTGTTCAAAGGTATCATTGTCACAAATAATTAAATATATATTATATATTCTATAAAATTGATTTTAAAAAAAGTCCTGCTGAGTTTCTTGTGCCGGTTCCTCTCAGGTCTGAGGTAATGACTTTAGTGAACTAGTGGCAAATTATTTGACGTTCAAAAAATGAAGCTACATGCTTATTACGTCTTATTTTGAATAAAATTATTTGAATTTGAATATATTTTATTACGTATCGGCTTAATAATGAAAATAGCATAATTACATAATTCAACACATAAGGAAAAATTACTTTATAATCCACACTTATAAAATTCAGTAATTATTTTTGAAAAGCTTTCGCCAGTTCCGCCATTGGGGAATTAAAAAAAACCTTATTAATGATTTGAGACAGGTCACAGTATGTTTTCTTCTCGACGAACCGTTACAATAATTATGAACTGCACACATGTTAAGCATCTTTTGACAAGAATTTTCACTTTGCAATTCACTTCATCACAGAGAAGAAATTTAAAATAGAGGGTATAAATTTTCGTTTTGTTTTTTGATTAACACATATTTTATGATGGCGAGCATAACTATAATACACAAATTAGAGGGGCGTAGAGCTAATTTAGAATGATCTCCCGCAAAACCATATGACGCTGTTCGTGTCACCAGCATGAAAATAATAAGTATATACATATGATTATTATTTTCATGCTGCAATTTACAAATTTACAGACAACCCCCTCCCCTCTCATCGTCATTTACTATTTACCCATTACTAAAACGTATCTACCACTTCACCTCATCTTTGGATCCGGACGAATCTGGATTCACAGCAAAAAAGACGATCTCTTTGCTCTCAGCTTTTTTACACCGATAATGACTTTCGATTTTAATTATTGTCCAGCTAATTACGACATAATTTTACAAAGCAGTAATGTTTTAATTGTACACCGTCCCCTTTATATTTTCTTGTTAATTAAATATAGTGGTTTAATTATTACATTATCTCTGAATATTTATGATTTGGTCGAAATAAACTTCAATATGACGTGGTTCTGCCACTTAAAGTAGCGTGAGGGTCTTACGATGGCTGTCCTCTTTGCGTGTATCTTTGAAAAGATTTCGAAACGTGCAACGATTTTGCACAGTTCCAAAATTTTAAATTCAAAAATGGAAAACAAGAAAAAGCCAAGAGGGCCAACCGCCGCGGTGTGCCCACCCAGTCCGTTGGTTATACGGGTCGCAATGCCGCACCACCGTGGTCGTTGGCGAATACCGCCAATTCCTGAGCCTAATCTGTACAGCTTATAAACCATCTTGCAGACTACCTGATTTTAACTTTATCTATATAGTTTTTGAATGTTTTATTGTTTGCAACACAATACAGCTAATTTTCCAACAGAGATAATGATTAAATTGTTTCGGCATGTCAAAATTATGCTGTTATATCTTGTTTAATAGGTTTGCGTTTATGTCGGCGTCATACATACCGCGGCGATACTCTTTTAACGGTGTAACTCTTCTAACAAAACGTGTTTCTTTGTTTAAGTGTCTGCTAGCTCGTTCACAACACACCCGTATTCGCATAATTAATAAATTATTATGTTTATATTAAATAAACAAGTAAAACTCACTGTGAAATCTTCCAGTGGCAATTTATATAAGACTTCTTCCGTTCACATACTAAGGACCGAGGAAATAGGTATTTATCGGGCGAACAAGTCCAATTAGGGTGTAAACGCTTATTTCTCGACGACAAAGTTGCAGATCTTGAGAGATCTTGTACGTGTACATATGTAAGAGACAGACATCTTGGTAAATACTGATGATGATGGACTATCGGTATTGAATGCATTGCCTTCTCTTACAGGAGGCCTCTTCTTACAAGGTTAATTTAAAGGGAATACACGAGCTTCTTTTTCGTTGACGTTTATATATTTTTTTTGTGACATGATTATATATTATATTTGAATGTTCTTTATAAAAAAATCTAATGGTTATCTACTAGATATTTATAACGGTGTGTTTAAATTATTTTTTTTTATTAATATCAGATTCATAAATTTGCAGCGAGCATATAGTTCCGTATGTTTTCATTGAGGGTCTATTCATTCTGTAGACGTCGTTCCCTTATAATGCCACACGTAGTTATGTAACTACGGCTTTAGTTAATATTGTTTTCTTTTTTATCAGCATCATTAATGTAATAACTACACTTTTAAGTTGCTATCTGTAACAGTCTTTTCCGTTTTAACTTTTTATATTTCTGTCATACATATTCCTGCATAGATATATTTTCTAATACAATTTACACCTACATATACATGTATATATATAAAAGAAGATGTTCTCACTGACTGAGGTAAGACGCACGTACAGCCGTAACCGCTGATGATAATGGTAAGTGGGAAGCGGAGTATTGTAACACTAGGTTCTCTCTGTCTACCCTGATGTGGGATACACCGTGAAACTGATTTAAAATTATACTGAAGTCCGTTTCGATTGTGCAAAAAAAGAACATATTCTTCGTTCATCAATATAATGTTCTCAGTATTTACGTGAGTGTAACTTGTGCGTAACACACCCAGACTCACGTGAACACGTGACGTTACACGTTACGGGTCAATTTACTCAATAACCAATTAGAAGGTGACGGTCGCCGAGATCTTGTGGAACTATCATACATACGTCACGCTACGTTGTATTCTTCCATTGAACGCTGAACCTATATGAGTCACCTTCGCTTCGGACAACGTTCACTTTTAAAAACCCGCTTTTAAATAGTATATATATTGGTCTGGTAACTGATTTGTATAATTCTATGAGTTTCATTTTTTTTACATAAGATTATTCGGAAATATATATGTAAAAAAAATATAGGGAGAACGTGGAAATGTGCAAAATGGGGGGAGGGGGGGGGGGGGGGTCATTACCATCTTTTCACATATATGTATGTGTAAATCTTAACCAACCTGTAAAAGATAAATTTAGAAACCATAAATTATAATACTGAGTATATTGTGACCAGAATATACTACTGGTAACTATCTACCTCTATTAGTTATAAATATAAATAGTCTGGAACGATGTAACGCGACAGCTAGTTCCTTGGTCTTTACCTTAAAATGGACAGAAAGTACAAGAGTACATGGTGAAATAAAAATTATCTCTTTAAATATATTTTATTTTTTTATATATATTATATTTGTTTTTCTTTATATAAATTTATTTGTTTTGTGTAAATTGTGGCTTAAAGCGCTCTATGTTTACTTGATCATTATATTTCAACATATAACTTCTTAAATTATTTATAAAATAACTATAATAAATATTGATGTATATAAACAATTAACACTTTCTTCAAAGTAAAAAATGCTTGGCTCTTTGAACATTATGGCAAATTTTTGACATGTCAATTCCAACTCTATACAAATAGTTTACTTTGACGCTCGGTCCACCGGAAAGGGGCGTATTGTTGACGCACAATTTATCAAACACAAATATCCAATGATATATCTATTGACAACGTTTCCAAATGAAATTTCACGGTGTCCACTTGTTAAAAATCTAATTGTATAGAACGGCGAGGGCCCACATTGTGTCCGCTTATAAAGCCGACGGCACACTAAAATGACAATGCAATAGTGAAATATTTAAGGCAGTCACGCCAGTTTTTGTGGCAAGGCTTTATGGACCTCCTCGGAGTGGTTCCAATTCTACTACCGTTAAAATAAAAACAAATGTTTTAAATTGCTGCTGCAAAATAGACCTGATGCTGGACAATGCATATGTTTATTGCGTCATATATAACCTAGTGAAAGTCAACTTTGTGTTGTTTTTAATGCTTGTTTATGTTAACGGTAAACAAAGGAAACAAACAACTCGCAGTAAGAGACCTGTCACCTACGGAAGTCTGTTCTAATGGCAAATAAACAATTTGCAAATTGACACAAATATTTATGGCTTATTATATATATATCGCGACAAAACTAAATTCTTTGACCATTTTTTATATACAAATTTATCATAAAATTTTACGCCTCATTTGTGTTATTATTTGTTTATATTGAAGAAAAAGGACATAGAATTGGAGGCAGTGTCAGCTTCATATTATAATTATTAGTTTATTTTCACAATTTTTTTTATTAATCTAGAAAACTTTCACCCATCTTAGATTCTTAGGCTTTAATTGCGCCACAATGATGTCACGATCCATCACTTCTTCGAAAAAAATCATTCAATAAAAATCTCGTACGCAATATCAGTCAATACTCGAGTAACGCTTGGCTGAGCGCTAACCCTAGCTTTGATCCGTCTATGTTTTTTACAAGTGGCTACCGATGGAAGCATCGTTGGAGATATTTTAATTGCAGTCACTCTGTTGATCCGGGTAGAAACCCAGGTGTCGAAAAAACAACCTACTAACAATGGCCTAGTTTTTTTTAACTATAAATTTGTTTACTTATACGATAGTATCAGGAACCAGTCTATGAGTTATGCAAATATAAGCAAGATATAACAAATTAATTAATATGGTATTTAGTAGTATGAAATATCAATGTATAGAAGTGGTTGTGAGGCTGTTATGGCCCAGGGGCCCACACCCTCATGTGACTCTGACGCGTTGGTCGTGCGTTCGATTCCCAATCGAGGGAGTAAATTATTATTTATTGGTTGATTTTTGGGCAGACTTGACCGGATTAATACCACCACCCCGGCATTTACTTTGCCACTGTGTTTCGCATTGGGTAATGCCGGACGCCGGCACCTAACCCCACCTTAAAAGGCCGGCAACGCACCTGTGGCTCCTCTGGTGTTGCATAGGGACGACCCCATCACCGCCGCCCACGATGCCATCACCGCTGCCCACGAGGGAAAAATTCGGTGGAAAGTCCATCCTGCTGTGTGCAGGATATAGGTAGCTGAAGGATTTAAGATAGAGACAGTCAGACATAGACGTTGATTATGCTTCATTGGTGACACAAAATATTCTCTAAGTTGAGTCTTTTGAGTATACAGTGGGAAGCGTCCTTCGTATAACAAAAACCTTAATAGTTTTATGGCTTAACATTTCCTTACTCTGTGAGTTATTCTATTGTAAAGTACTTGTGCTTTTTTAATTTATGTTTTATTTGTTTGTAGGGTAGGCTTAGTATGTTTTTTACAATCCTATTTTCATGTAATAACTTGTTGTGTTGCAATTTATAGCTCGGACTATAAACTCTCATTGGATTTTTTTTCACAAAACCTGGTGATATGCACATTCTCTCTTATTTGAAATATAGCTACCAAATAGTTATTTTCATTTACAAAAAATATTCAGATGAAATCCCGCACATAGCAGGGTACGCAGAGGGAACCTCGTGTTAAGACACTCAGTTCCCCACTTTCTGCCGAAATTTGGAGGCATTGCGTGTTGAGTGGCAGAACTCAACGCCACGCTCTGCCTCGACACCAGAGCGAAGAAATGAAAATAAAAAAATATTAAACGTAAATGGAACGGAAGTTTAAAAAAAACTAGATTGTAAAATCTAGTTTTTTTTTTAGCTTCCGTGGTTTCTTTAATTAAGTAATTCTTAGTAAATGTTTCCCGTTTCCCAGTAACATAGACATTAGTTATCGCCAATTGTAATATTCAACTTGCATATAATGTATAATCCTTTTGTAACTAAACACACTATTGTATGCGAAAACAATAACGTTTTAAATGTCATCCAAAATTTCTTTTGTAATCGTAAATAATATAGTTTTAAGCTTTCAACTCATTAGTTAATTCGTTTTTTTTTTTCGACGCTCAGTAATTACACTGTGGGAATGAAGGTGCTACTTTTGTTTAAGTTACAAAGGATTGTGGTAAATACATGAGTAAGTACTTGACTATTAACCATTATCCACCTAAGCTTTGTAAAGATTGAAAGTTTCTCTACTGTATTTTAACAACTATCCATAATTATAACATAATAGAGTATGGATTTTTTTTCTTCAATTTTTTTTTTTTGCAGTTTCACGTTGTATCCCGCACACAGCAGGGTAAGCAGAGGGAACTTCGGTGTTAAGACACTCCGTTCCCCACTTTCTGCCGAATTCTGGAGGCATTGCGTGTGAGTGGCAGAACTCAACGCCGCGCTTTGCCTCGACACCAGAGTGAAGAAAAATGGAAATATAAACATAAATAAATATGTCACTTCCTCGACTGGGAACCCACAACCGTCGCGTTTACGCGCGACAACCTTGTGCCACTGCGCCACGACGGCCTCAATTCTATCTTAATATTGAAAAATCGGTCAATATCAATTATATTGTAATAACAGTTCAATTCACGTATAAGTCATGAATCATTAACGTTACGCGGCAATATGATAATAAGCGATGGTAACTCCCATTGAATAATCTTGTTCATCACTTTTTTTTTTCTTCTATTGTAGTGTACGTGTATTGCGTGATTCTAGAGTACATTACACAGTTTACTTATACTTATGAGAAATTAAGGAAATATATTTCTATTTAATTTTATTTACCTTATAAATATAAGGCAAATCAGTTAGAAATATAAAAGAAAATTAGGTAACTATCAAATAATATTAAGTAATTTACTTAATATTAAGTATTTAGAATAAATTATTATGTATTTATTATATCGTGTTTCCAAATAAATGAAATTATTTCTGTAATATATCAATAGACACTTATTATACTATATAGAGTAAAGAGCATAAAAACTATATTATTAGCTATCAACGGGAATCTATTAAAATAATATGCACTATCATATACTCGTAGTACATATTAAACACGTGATGGGTATTTATAAAGTAGGTACTGTCAAAGGTAATAATGATACATGTATGATAAGTTATTGTGCAAGGTGCCTATCAGTGATGCAGATCATCGTGACAGTGCAGGTTCGGGGGTGGTACCGTTCAGAGAGACTTGCGTCATGTACGCTGGAGCCACAGCTCTCTTAAACGGTGACGTGAAATAATATATATCCGCTATCGGTTTCTTTGTAACTGATGAATTAATTGGGGCGCTAGATTTTTGAATTAATTACAATAAATATGTATATACATATGAACAGGAAAATAAAAAGAAGTGGAAATATAAATAATATAGATGGGGTAAAGTTCCATTATACAATTAAGAAGCTTCTGTACCGCCGAATTCTGGAGACATCGCGTGTTGAGTGGCAGAACTCGATGCCGAGCTTTGCCTCATTACCACAACGAAATTAGAAAAGTATTGAATATTTCACTCCCTCGTGTGGTTATCGAACCCACGGCTGTTGCATTAATAAATATAAATCAATGAAATCATCTTAAATTGTCTATGGCCATAGTATGTGTATATATAGTATAGTATTAAAATATACTTAAGCTATTAATAGCTCATTGTGTCACTGCTATTTGCATTTTTCTATCAGAATATTACCATATATAGTTAAACAAACTGAGACGTATCTTTGGCTTAGTAACTGGACTAGCCCTCACGGTCAATATTCACGTCATATACATAGACTCACTCAATTCTAAGTACCAACATGCTATAAACGACACAATATTTCATTTGAAAAGGATATTTTCTCGAAAGTGACGCTGAAAATAGATTATTTGTAGCTTTAAATAAGTAACGGTCAAGTAAGTGTCACAATTATCGTATGCAGGAAATACCTGTTATGGATACAACAACGTTTTCTAAGGATCGTTGAAATCTACAGAATGGATTGTGACGTAAATTTAGTTTTTTGGATGTAGCGTTGTTATCATTTCCCTTATCAAATTGTTTAATTTATTTGTCAGTACCTACCTACCTAAGTTATATTTTTGATACTAAGAAATGTTAAGATTCTTGTATACTAAGATAGGTAAAAAATATCTCACGCGTAGAAGAGAGAATCTTAACACTATGTTCTCTCTGCTTACCCTGCTATATGTGAGACAACGCGTAAAGCTGCATAAAGGATAAATTATATTTTGCATACTCTATTAAATACCTGTACAGTAGAGATAAGAATTTGATGAACTTTTATTTTTTCGACGCCCAGCTGTCTGAAGAATCTTAGGTCACTTAGTGTATGCAGGTTTATCGTGTTATCAACAGGAAACTCCCTGCTGATGCGACACAGGTGTTCGTCATTCATAGAACTATGATATGACGCAATGGAATCCGGCTATAACACTCAAATTGTCAACTATTGCAATTTTTGTTCATGTACTCAGATATCTCTGATAGAGTAATAGTATGTGGGATATTTAAATGTTTTATTCATATCTATCAAGCGATTTATTGAATGCGATGGTTCAAATGTTTTTTTTTTAAATTTCACCAATGTTATATTTTAAATGCTTTATTTTCTAATTGGAATGTTAATTTTTTTTAACTATAACTTAACATACCATTTTATTACTCAACTATATTTTTTCGCTTCCCGTTCCCCACTTTTCGCCTAATAATAGAGGCATTGCGTGTCGATTGACGGTATCCAATGCCGAGCTTTGCCTTGTTAGAGAGGGTTGAAATATAATTGTTAAATATTTCATTTCCTCGAGTGGGAATCAAACCCATAACCTGTAACGTGTGCAGTAACACACCTGTTTCTGTACGCCACGACTGGACACAACTTTGGTTTATAATATCGCATTTAGAGATTACGCAAAACGTATAGTAGTTACCTATGAATGAGTGACGCAAAATGCGCATTGCACACGTCGCTATAAAGATTGTCATACATTAATTTATCACCTTCACTATTATCATTACTTTTCCGCTCGTTTTCATATTCAAATAATACTCAATTTATTATTTTATTATTTAAAATGTCTATTAAATTTGTGTACCGGAAATATTGGAGTACCTATTATTTGGATAAAGGTACATAAATATAATAATTATGTAGTTATAATTTATTTATTATATTTTAAGGCGTTATAATATAATTCAATAATCAATTCATCCGGGAGTTAATTACTGTGTAAAACATAAGGTAAACAAGGCTCGACTCTACTCGTTGTTTCTCAGTAATTTATGCGTAGTAAATGCATTCATTAATAATTAATATGTATTTATCTTATTAACGGTAAACTACTGGTTCAATTATTATAACTTGTTCAAAAGAACTTCTCAATAGAAAATTTATTAGATCTATGTAAATAAAAAGTATTTACGTCATGGAGATACATCACAGTTACGGTAGAGTGCTCGATTGTGAATAATATTAATTCAGTAAATGACGATAAACTTTTAATTTATCGACATTTTTATGAATGGAAATATTATAAGTTATTAGGTCTTTAGAGCAAATTAGATTTTGATGATTTTAAAGTGGCTTCTTTCTTTTTGGGAATCTTATGTATTTTTTTGATTTTTGATCAGAATAAGTTATGTTGTTAATCTTGAAGTATACGTTTTCGAAATTTTAAATGAACCAGTTATGCGAGAGAAAGTAAATGAACATACCATAGTTATATTATATCCGCCTGAGTCAATTGAAATGTTAATATGACTAACTTTGCTATGAGTCAAGATGAAACTGAAAATAAATAACTGGAGTGTATAGTATTTGAAAGTTGACCTTGGCTTTTTAGTATTTCAAAGTTGACCTTTCATATGATATATATTTCTCTAAGGAACATCGATAAAAAAATAAATTAAATTAAATCAGCTTTACGCTGTATCCAGCACACAGCAGGGTAGGCAGAGGAAACCTCGTGTTAAGACACTCCGTTCACCAGTTTCGTAGAATTGTGGGGTATTGCGTGTTAAGTGGCGGGACTCAACGCCGCGCTTTGCGTCGACACCAGAGCGAAGAAATTAAAATATAAATTTAAATAAATATTTCCTAATAAAAAAAAACACTTTAATTTTACAATGATAAAGTTATAAATTCTTAAGTATTAAAAGTAGAGCCTTATTTAGCTGCCTACGTATATAAAGAGGACTAGCGGGTCAGAGCGCATATTTTATAGCGAAATATGCGCTTATATCCGGAAGCAAGAAAGGATAATTCCTACGTTACACCGAGATCCGCGTAAAAATTTCACTTTGCAAAAATCCCAACCCTGGAGAACACGGACGCACTCGGAGCCCAGTTCGCAGGTGCCTGGGTGGGATGGGTCCCGCCTCCTCGGCCGCCGCCCACCACTGCCGCCGCGGCTATTCGTTGGGTCGCGCCCCACTGCCGCCGCCACGTGCTCGGTGTGCACTAGGCTTTATCTTACGCGCCGTCACACCAATTCATTTAGTCGCTCACCCGACACGACGCGTGCGACATCAGTTTTGGGGATGCCAATTGCGATCGACTGTTATGGATTACTTTAAGATCCCATATTTCGCGATGTTCAGACCGACCGGCACTGTGATAGTCAGGCACAGGATGGAGGTGCCGGACTCCTGCTGCAGCCCTGTCACGAGTCCAGGGAACAACCGTCCCAGGACCGTGTGTAGGACGTCAGACTGTGAAAGATATTCTAGGACTAGATCAATTAACCAATACAGTGACTGTGATAGTGATATAGTGGACAGAAGTCGACCTTACAGAGCGAGTGCGGCGAGAAGCAGTAAGCAAACCTTTTTAATTTACCTCTACCAATGAATATTGACGTTAATTACATCTTGTACATAGTATCTTAACATCTTAAAATTTCAATAAAATTACAGTCTCAGACATCGTATTTTTGTATTAGTATAATTGGTCTCGCTTTTTTTGTCTGTATTTTAATGTAATTTTTTTTCCATATTTATTTTCTATAAAGTACATGTCTGTACAAATGTACCAACTTTTTGTCTTAAAGCGACAAACATATCCGGTACTATGATTACCATATATATTCCGGTAAGTGGTTGAAATATTTTAATCTCATTTTAAAATACTTAGAATATTAAATTAAAAATTAAATAAGCTCCACGCTGTATTCTCCTCATAGCAGGGTAGACAGAGGGAATCTGGTGTTAAGACACTCCGTTCCCCACTTTCCGCCGAATTATTAGAAATATTAAAATCGTTAGCGCTAGCTATCCAAACATTATGTTCATTATACGCGTAAGGTGTAATTAAACAAGTGTACTGTTACCGGATTGACATTTCTGACTAAATGTTTCAATCCTTTAGTGTTATAGTTATGTGTACGCCTCGGAGGGGACAGTTTCGTAATTAATACTATCGCTCTCGCCGCTCTATATAGGGCCATAGTACGATTTTAGTTGAGCTATAAAAATACGCGCGCACGTAAGATTGAAGCCTATCTAGAGATACTAAAATATTAGAACATATATATAACAATACTATTATTCCATTCAGTTAAATAAATTGAACTATTTTATACCTCTATGTTATATACATAGAATTTATTCGATAAAACCAATAGTTTCGTCAATTAGGTCTTAGAGTAAGATTATTTTTCGTAACATACAAAAATATATATAAATGGTTACTTTTAATATTTTTTTATTAGTTTTGTCTTTGTAGAAAATCACATGTTAATAATTATAATTTCATATTAAAAAAGTAATAAATAGTGTCTAAAATGTGGCATAAAAGGAAACAACATAAAGTGACAAGGTAAGCAGATTAGCGGTAAATTAACGATAACTTATAAAATATATATTAAAAAAAAAACAATTGCACAAAAGCAACTCTCATATCCGCACAATTAGGTAAAATTTTACTACGACATTGTTTCAATACACTCCCGGAAGTTCTTTTGATATATTTTGCAACAGAATTTAGTGCAGAATTTAGCGATTTTGCAATTTACTTGTTGGTTAAATAAGGTAGCGTGACCATTCCTTCTAAAAAACCCATTCTACATCCGCTACTAATGAAAAAATACACCGTACTTAGTTTTGTCCCGTGATTGCAGAATATCACAGGTTTTTAGATCAACTTATGGATGGCAATAAAAAACGGACGACTCATTTTTACAGTTATATAAAAATATTATGGTATATATATTTTTTATAATTTCTTTGTATATACATATCAAATATTTGCATTATATAATTTAATTTTATAAATTAGCATATATTTTTTGGTAACAAAACAGATCCCTCGGAGCGATGCACAATTTGTGTATCTTCCGTTTAAAAAGTTATCAGTAAAATGATGTAATATCAGTGGTTATCTCATTATGTTTAATTTGAAGGAAATTCGCGCTTGTTTCGTTAATTTCGCAGCTTCGATCGTTGATGTTCAGCATAATACCATTTAGAGTGATTTTCAGTAAATGAAGTATGTATCACCTTGTACCGTAACTTCAAGTTACCGTAACTTTTAAGCGCCGCCAAAAGCTCAGCGCTGTAATTGCACTCATTATGCGCACTCAAATTTTACGATCTCGCCAACTGCCAAACTCCAAATTCGATCAACTAAGATGATTTAATATTTTACGTCATCTGCTTTAGTTTTCTAGTGATTTTATTTTTCATGTACGTATTTATATATGTATATGGCTAACATTGAATCAACACAGCTCTATATGTATAACATGATTTATGTGTAACGTAAAACTCGTGAAGATAACGACTCTACTTCGCCAAAGATAATTTGACGAGCGTCGATAGCGAGGCTTCGCCCGCAACGCTGTTTTAACGCGTTGCGGGCGAAGTGTTCAGAATTTACATAATGATTGCGCCGGCGCCGACCGCGTCCGAACCGAACGGTGCACACTTTTCTCGGTTTTTGAGCCGAAATTCTAGTTAGCGAGCGCGCGATTTCTTTTTAAAAAGGTTAACAAGGTGCTCTCGTTTGGGTCGTTTTTCGTGCCGCGCTGCCTCCTTTTGTGTACAGCGAGCTGTTAAAAAATAAACGAATTCTTTGTTTCTCGGGTAGTCGGTCCGACCTCCGACGCGGTCCCTGCTTTTTTATGCCTCCTTATAACCTGTGTATTACCTACGTGTAGGTATCTACGGTTTTTATGATCGCTCGGTCAGCTCTTCAATGGGCTAAGGAATTCGATCGAGTCTCTTCTTTGTCCATTTATAGTTTTTTTTATAGTTCGTAATTACAGATCCCTAAATGAGCCACCATTGAAAGTTCGTAATTTATTGATAATATGGAACTATTTTCATTCTAATTACAGTCTCAAATTTCGTTTTATACAGTCATCAACTGTTTAATGTCGTAAAGTTTTCCAATCAGCTCTAAAGTTGACTGAAATTGAATTAATTAAAAGACGAAAGTCTTAGGTTTTGTAAAATAAATAATAGAGTCCGTATTCATACAAAAAGGTGACTCTATATCTTTTTACGAGCTGACCTGTTTTTTTTTTTTTTTTGGTTGAACTTTTGACGGCGGCGGCGGTCTCGCGGTTGCTTGCTTTTGACCGGCGCACTAATAAAATGTTATGATCGTGTGTTTAACGCGTGTTCTGTGTCGGACCTTCCTTTTGACATGATCGTTATTACCCGACTCCGCCTTTGCGGTCGCCTTTTGTGTTTGGACTGTAACAACGTTGTTATAATGTCAATTAGATGCCAATTTGTCTATAACTAACTATACTCAAACTAGTTAGGTCGTGACGTATTATATTACATCTATCTATATTTATATACGCGAATAGACTTACATTATATACGCAAATGGTAAATATACATTTGTGAGTGTGATGGCAATTCTTGCCGTCTTCTTCGTCTCCTTCGGTTCTGTAAAAGAGGCGTGATAATGGGGGTCCGTTCACAGGGCTTAGTTAAATAATGAGCGGCAAACCACCCTATAACTATAATTTTCTTTTATTTGATGCCGCTGCGCCCTCAGGCTAAATAACAAATCGCCACAAAACTGGCTAACGAGATGCAAAAGTAAAAAAAAAAATAAACATACAATTTTACACGGACACTAACCAAGTTTTGCATGACCGAACGTATATTAAGTATATACTTACAGCGAAAATACGACATATTTTTACTTTAAATGTTTTTGTAAAAATATTAATATAATTGATTATTTAATATTTATGTGCATAGCGCTTATGTCATGCATATGCAAAAAGATCGTAACACTTCAGTAACGATAGTACGAAATAGTGTAAAGATTTGTAACGTTAGTCATCCAAGACACAACACTAGTGATTCAGACATTGAGTCAAAACAGTAAGAGTAAATAAGAGGTCGTCAATGAGTAACGACGAAATGTGCCCTCGGGAATTTAATCGATTTACTTTTTATTCGCAATGTTCAAAATTAACCAAACTCATAAAGAAAATATACATAATTATATTTTTGTTTATTCTATAATTTCTGATTGATATTTAGAATGAAAACAATTGTGAGGCATTTAATATATCATCTGTACTAAGAATAGTTTCATTGATATCGGAAGGAATTTCCGGTCATTTGGCAGCCACCGTTAATTTGTGCCGCATTAGTGATTCACACAAGTTCACCGGACAATTAGCAAAGGCTGTCCACCTCTGGGCCGCGATGTATTTATTCATCGGATGTTCATCGATTACCATAATCGATAGCATCGTGTGCGCCGCATACGGAACGTCACTATATTTTCATTGATAAGATACAAATTTATTAATGTACTTATATATTTTTTTATCATTCTCTGATATTTGACATATTTTTATTATTGTTTTTATATTATATAATGAAGTGTTATAATATTATATTTTTGTGTCAAATTACAGAAATATCTTAATAATGTTTTTTTTTTTAACCTTCAATAGTTATATTTTGTTATATGGCAATTATTCTCATGTCACCATCTTTTACAGGATACGTCAACGTCTGCGCCGCAGTTTGCTTGGTACTACTTGTCGGTGGTCTATCGCCTCAGTCCAACGGCGCGCCACATAAACGGAGCATGGAGAGACAACGCCGCGACGCTCAGAAATATGATATCTGGGACAACCCATGTGATTATGACTCTAATGTACGATGTTATATTATTTTTATATTATATATATTTATATATATATATATATATATATATATATATATATGATTTAAGAACATACGAATATTTATTTGTCATTACAATTAGATGTAATTATTGACGTAATATATTAACTGATTTTAAAATGAATAATTATTATTTCCAGTCAAAACCAGCCCAATATTCAGCTAAGCTCGCAAAGGATGTCGCGTCGCAAGCGAGAAACGCCTTCGAGTCGACGGCAAAGTACAAGGACAAGTTCGTAAGTGTCATTTAATATATTATATATAAAATGATTCTATTTCGCTTTCATTGATAGACGCGATCCGGGAGCGGCGTAGTATTCGCGCACGCATCGATATGCCCGCCGCGTCGCTCCAAATGAACGGACGCGCGTTACGGCCGGCCAATACTAAGACATTGAACAGCCACAGACAGACACCGGTGCATACCTCTAGGGTTTAATCTGATTTTATCATTTTATGAATGAAAGTATTCGTTTTATGTAGTCGCTAGTTTGCCTGGAAAGCTAACCTGGTTTTAATGATATGGTGAAAAATTTCTCTCAAAAATTTCATCCATTAAAGATTCTTTGCGTGCACGTTTTTAACGTCATTTTCTCACCGCGTCGGATGGCGTGGAAGAGATTGCATCGGTTCGGGCGCCGCCGGTTTCGCCTCTGTACGTCCGGCCGCGGTCGCTTCCTCCCTTTTAATTATAATTTCGCACTGCTTTCATGTACATACAATATATTATATAACAATAATTATATTTTTAAATGGTGTAGAATGTAAAACATGTATCTAAAAGCACTAAGCCAATATGCTTGGTACTAAGAAAATGTATATATAACTTTGCATACAGAAACATAACAAACCAGTTTCTAGAAATATTATAAGACAGTCTGTCATTCTACTTCTAAGATTATAATATTTCCGAATCGGAAGTAAGGTGGGCCGATCAACGAGCAATAATGTGATGTCGATGTCGCGCCTCGAATCATTTATGGGTGACCTTCTACTATCGTAATTAAGTGTGACATCGAACGAAACGGTGAGTGAATACATTTCGATTTCAATTGAAAAGTATAGGAAGCGTCGAGTGTAAAACGTTCAATGGATTTAGAACAATGCATCGGTAACGAGTGTATTCGTGGCGCAGTGACGTGCCGGTCGTAACGACGGCGACGTCCTGTCCGCTCGCCGCTGCCTCCGCGTCGTAAAATGACATTATCGACGCACAGTAGCCGGAACGGAGTACAGGACGGTGCGCGTGCGCATCGAATACTGATTGAGCATTAATATTGCGCTACACACCTGCCCGATCATTTTTTTTTTGTCTCTCCCCTTAATGTCGGTCATTCGTTGCTAATGTATCATATTTATTGCGGTTTAGACAAAGCTCGCGCACGTTGAACCGCCATTGTAAATGCGGCAAGGACGTTTATATGTTCTTTGTTTCTACTCTTAACATATCACACACGCCAGCAAAGATCACAACTGTTCTTATTCATGTGAGATTTGAGATATCCGTTTTATTTAGATTTGAAAGAAACGAAAAAAACATGAGCATTAAGCACGTATATGTAGGTAGCAGAAAAACAAACCGTGTGACATATAAAATGCTATATCCAAATTGCTCGCGCTATCATATCTGTCGTCAGGCCATTCCTTATAAATAACTGGCCGCGCTGTACCGAGAACGCAATAACAAATTCAACGAACCCTACCGGTACTGTGTGACTCCGCACCGGCCACCGTGTGAATGTGCCACAGTACCGGTGTTTTTGGGCCGTGCCGGTGTCGAATTATCGCATCATATTTTGACTCAGAAATTATAAAGATATCCATCAACATACGACCGCATTCTTTTCGTTTATAAAATGCAATATGTAACTCGATAACTTGATCTCTCGAATCTCGAGTGCCGAGCGTCCATCTGCGACTTCAGTATTATATAAACATTGAATTATACATGGGTTTACATGTAATATGTACATACTTAGTGCGATAGCGTTGTTCACACGGGCGACAGGCTGTCTGCGGCGGTGGATGCGTGTGAGCGTGTGTGCAGTATGTGTGTACATACATATGTTATGTGCGCGTATGTGTGGGTGCATGTTTATTTGATAAGCTTCCGATGTTTCTATCTAGGTGTCCGGATGCTATATCGTCGAACTTCTCGCTAGTGCCCACCCGCAATATTTCAATATGTCTGCAGATTTACACAGATTTAGGATCTTAAATATTTTATTTAAATTGTAGATACATTAATGTTAGTAAATTATTTTAGTATTTTGAACATAAATTACATTTTTCTGGGTCAAAATTTTTACTTTTACTTCAATTGGACTATTATAATAAAACGAATGTTAGACAATAACGGTAACGGCCTTTTTTGTTTCAAATATAGTATTTATTTTTCAATATTTGAATGAACAATTAAGCAGCTTCTTTTAAGCTTTTAAAATATTTTTGTACGAAGTATATTTTGTAAAAAATAAAAAAAATAATTAATTAAATATAGAACTATTACGTTAAATGAATACATACCTACAAATCATTTGTAAGTCGAGTTTCGGATTCGGAATGAGAGACCGGACGAACACCTGCATTTTGTTATTACGAACGAATACATAGTGATATCACTATCATAACTCAGAGAAATTATATTTATTTTTTGTCCTAAGTCTAAATATTTATATTAAAACTTGAAAAAGAACAATACATTTGGGACAATATTCGTTTAATTTTATCAGATTTAGCAATAGTAAAAATTAAATTGTATTCATTAAATATAATAATAACGAAACATACCTCCCAGATAAGATAGTTGTACAATATAAAGTTACCGGAAATTTATCGGAATTTGTAAACTTTAATTAGGCGTATTGTGTTGTGCCATAATAATTCAAGCAAATTGGCCTTAGGGACGACCAATATCTATCGAGTATGTTGCATCTGCCGATTGATTATTATATGCAATTTTACACCTTATAGAGGTATTTTTAAGCTTTGATTTCACTTAGTTACAACTTGTCACGTATGTTCTGGACATAGTGTCAAATTTTAATGTTGAAACGGCTTGGTTACGTGACATGTCGATAGTAGCGGCGGGCGAAATCTGAGTTACGGTCTCATCTTTCACACGACCTTGGGTGACCCATAAAATTTGATAGTTGATAAACATTCTTTAGATTGACACTGTAGAAAACTGAAAACTTGACAAAGTGTAAAAGTTAAAGCAAAAATAAAACATACCTGAAATGGCTGAGAACAGCAAGATGCACTTCGTCAACTACCGATGCGACAACTGCCCGAGTCCACTGCACGTCTTATTTATAACAGCTTCAATAGAGGAAACAACGACACATCTCATCTTCCGGTCAGACGTCGTATTCCATGAAAGTCAATCAACGCTACGTACTAACTAGTTACTCTATTTTTATCGTTCAAAGAAATCAACGGGACCCGTACCGTGACAAAGCTGATTCATACTTTATGCAGAGACTATGCTTTTTACTATCTGTGGATAAATTAATTTAAGAAAATTTTAATTATAGACACAACTATAAAACCGACTGGTTGTGGGTTCGATCTCCACTAGAGGAGATGAAATATTTATTTAAATTTATACTTCTATCTCTCTTTATATTTTTTTATTTTTATATTTTTGCCGAGACAAAGCGCGACGTTGAGTTCTGCGACGTTCTATCTACCCTGCTGTGTGCGGGATACAGCGTGAAGCAGATTTTTTTTTATTTAATTAGCATTAATGTAAATAGTGTGCGGTGTACCTTAAAATACAAAAGCTATAATCTTTAAATTAAAGTATATTGGCCAAGAACAAAGAACCACTACTGATCGAATTTGGCACATAAATGATAGTTGTTTTTGCCCCTCATCATGCCATAACAGTCCTGATAATTAATTCAACGCTTGATTAAAATCACTCCACATAATGAATACTCGTAACGATATATTTTTTCACTCTATATATCTTTCGCACTATTTAAATACAGCGCTCTCCGTTTTTCATATATTTAAGGATTACTTAAGAATGTTTAAACTTACAACCGGTGTTAAATTTTCTAAATTATTTTTAATTTATTTTCCTTTTGTTACAGGCGTCCATGTTACATAGTTTCGATACATTCGAGGAGTTGCTGAAGATCTGGAGCGGTAACGACTGGCTCAGAAACTTCACATGGTTTCCTGAAGAAGGTTTACCTAAAGACAAGGTCTTATACCAGAAAATGCCCGAAGAATATATGGAGAAGTTAATGGTGAGCTTTATTTACATATCACAAACTTAATTAAACGAGTTGACTTTGATAATTGTCTACCATAACTTAGCCACAATAGAATACCTTTTGGCCGCCATTCATTTTATAAGGTTGAGTATAAAAGGAAAGCAATGTTATCTGAAACGCTTGTCTCGTTAAGATAATGACGGTTACTTAACAGAGTCGCTCTGATTGTTTTATAATCGAAGGGCGGCGAATTCGCTGATGCCAAGAACGTGCATCCGAATAAGTTTTTCAATCGATTTCAAAGAATCGACATCGTCGGTGGCACTCATTGTTGTCGGCCGACTGTCGTTTACGTGAGAACACAATGGTTTTGCAATTTGGACTGTTTAATCTCACGTGTCATTATCGATTTTAGGCTGACATACAAAATTTATTTTATAAAACACCCTAAACATTTGTAAATTAATTAATTATTCTTCTTTTTTTTTAGTAAGTTTTATATTATATTGATCTAATAATATAATATCTCTACACATAATATAATGTACCTAAATTAAAATTTCAATAACAAAAATAAAAAATATACTCACAACATTCGCTAATTTAAGCACTTCTATGTAATGTGGTTAATCCTTTAAGTATCTCTATTATAATGTGCAAAGACCCTGAGATTCTATTAAACTGACATTAGCCCTCTAGATTTTACTTTTTCCACTGTCGCTTATGATAAATTATACTATTGTAATATATTTATTTAGCAATATGTTATAAATATTTTTCTTTTTTGGTTAACAGAGTAGAACGGATGAATTATTACCCGCCATGTACAAGGGATTGCAAGTGGTGGTCGCGGGACTGTACGTGGTGTCCCAGGAGGCGTTGAATGATGACATCAACTCAGACGCTCTCATCAAGTGTAATATTACCAAAAGTATGCACAACGTACGAGCTGTTCTCTGTATGTTCAATGTAAGTATAATTAATTGTTTTATTGAATAATATTAAACTGTAAAATATAAAATATTATTGTATTTCATAATAAAGTATAATTTTTCTAAATATATTTTCAATGTTTATAGACGGTGATGAGGTCACGCAAATTGGATGTGAAGCCGCTACCCGAATCGGAGATCCCCGACATCAAGAACGCCGACAAGCTCTCGTACGCCTTGCTCGTCTACAGGGACACACTCAACTATTTGGAATATCTCGACCAGTTTTTCCAGAAAATGTACGATGTGAATCCAAACAATTAAACAAACAAACATACAACGGTTGAGTTAACTAATTTAATTAATTGCGGACAACGGAAGCCCGTTTTCTTGGGCTTTCTACTTAATTATTGGTGCTTTTGTTTAAGTTGTGACAACGTCGAGAGACCGAACATTGTTCAACGAACGACACCGTGTTAGTGGTTTAGATACAATATTTAATTTTATTTGTAAAAGCTGTTTGTTGTGAAAGCTTGTAAAAGCTGCTCGTGTCTTCTATGTCGTAGCACTTTTGGTCTCTGTCTCTATTTTCGGCCCAAAGGGAATCCCGTAATTCAATTGCACTTTTGGCTGTTCATGCTAGAAAAAAATGTATTTGCCATTACATTGCCATTTCGGTCTAGAACGAATTAGTTCCTTTTATAATCATTATATATATAATATATATATATTTTGTAAATAACAACGACTTTAATATACGTAATTATATTTAACAGGCAGACATTCGAAATTTTTCTGATATTCCTAGTCAAGGTGTTAACTTATTTATTTTTCTACAAACTATCTATTGAGTAACAGTTGTCTATCATATAATTATTAGTATTAATAGTAACTCATTCCTTTGTTGATCATATTTAAGTTAGATATATTCTTCTAGTACTATTTTGCTAGTAAATTATTAATTGCGGATCCAAAAGGGTGAGAGGTGTAAATTTATTGAACTTGTAATATTTCACTGTTTTAAATATATTTCGCTCTAGACTTATCAATACTCATTTAGTATTATTTTTTAAAATTAAAAAAAAAAACATTTTCCTTATCATTTTCGACTCGTTATATCACTTCTGTCTCTTCCTTTCTTTCCCCTCAAACAGTGTACTGCTAACCCCACCCACCAATTCAACAGGTTTACGACCCCTCCCTTATTTAAATGACGGGATCCGCCCCTGTAAATTATTTAGTTAATGTGTTGATGTCTGGTTCATTTTTAACAACTCAAGCGTGGCGGTCGAGGCCGCTTGTACTCTATAATTGTATATTATTTCCTATTTTCATAAATTTCTTTGTTAACTATTTATATTAATGTTGCAGAGATTCAATGAAATGTGACAGAAGCTTTAACGCAGCTATTAAATATATTGTTGTAAAGTACAGAGCCAGTGTATTTATGTCTTAATCATTATTTGTATAGTTCATATAGTATTTATAACTGTACAAACATAAATGCTATGTTTGTGATATTAAATTATTATTACATTTAGAATATTTTATTTTATTTGTTTTTTCTCCTCTATACTTTTTTTTTCACAAATATATAATTATTTTATTTTAATTCATTATTCGAATACAGTATAAAAATATTAATAACCTACTAAAATTCCGCTTGGCGGTTCCGAATGGTGCGAGTTCGATTCCCGCTGACGTCTAATGGAAATGCAATTTACCTATTTTTATATTTGTTTGGTTCCGAATAATAATTATTGTATTATACATTTTATAATATATTTTGGACACGACGCATCGTTATGCATAGTGTCAAGTAGGTTGGTACCTACGGACTTTGTCACAGGTAGAATCAATATGTAAATATTATTCTTTAATTACAAATGTATATGTGTCAATTATAAAATACACTTATTACTATATACTTAAAATATATTAAACTTACTTAGTATCTTTCTACTTTTTGGAAAATCAGTCAAATCTTTGAGGAATTAAAAATTAAAAAAAAAAACAATAATAAAACAAATTAGTTACATAATAGACTTATACAAACAGGAACTTCCCCAAACCTTTCCCATGAGTTGAGACTGGAAACAATTTTATGTCTTTACACAACACATTTACGAGGCACATATTTGCATTGGTGAGTGTCGCCTGACAAATTAGAGCTCACGCTGAAAAAACTATAACACTGTATGAATAGCTTTATATTAAATAGGGTCCCGTACTTACTTATTGATAATAATAATATTCTTGAGGTCGTTGTGGCGCAGGTTCACAAGTGTGTGTCTGTAACGCGACGGTTGTGGGTTCGATACCCATTTGAGGCAACGAATTATTTATTAAAATAATTTCTTCGCTCCGGCACCAAGGCAAAAGCCCATTGAGTTCTGCCACTCACTGCACAATGCTTCGAAAAATTCAGCCTAAAGTGGGGAATAGTGTCTTAACATTAGGTTCCGTCTGTCCACCCTGTTGTGTGCCTGAAGCTGATTTTTAAATACATAATATGCACTACTACGCTTTTTTTATTGAAATGAAATTAACATATTTGCTTTCAAAAAACTGTAAAAATCTATGAAAATAGCTGTTTACAATACATTTTCATATACATTTCATGTTCTAAATATCTTTATTACTATTGTTGGTTAACAAGATTCGTAGCTACGACATTCCTTCTGAAGCGGCCACTAAAAGGACCGATCAAAAGTAAACCGACTTATTTATTTTACAAGTTAGTAGCTGCTAGCTGTCGCCGGGAGTCCTGAACGTGTCATATTTACATAATTTTTAAACATATAAATACAAAAATGTTTTTCGTGACCTCCTACATTGCTGTTTTTATTTAAAAAATATTAATGATCGATTCAAACTGAAATATAAAATTTGAAAAAGGTTTTTTATAAGTTTATATTTAGTGCTTAAAAGTCCAAACCAAAACTTTATGAAACTTTTGAGATTACACAAGATGATTTCTATTTACATTGCAGTACTAACTACTCAACTCTACTTTAACAATAATATGTATCTGTAATATAATATATTATATATAACTTTCAACTTATACTTATAATATAATAAGAATTTAAATTTTATTACTACATTCCCTTCACATCTCACTTCTCTTAAGCTTGAAGCACAAAATATTTTTACATTCGTTTAACGATCGGACGGGCCACAATGACGTTTAGGGCGCACCGTACGCGCATGCTTTTATCTCGCTCACGTTCCCTTGTTTTATTTATTAGAAAGATATATTATTTACCACGGGGCACACACACGATGTGTCACGAATCTGGGACGAAAAAACAAGCTATGGTAATGCGCAAGCGCAACACACCGCTCTTTACAGTTTTTTTTTTATCATTTATTCGATTTCTTATATTAACTTTCTAGGTATCGGTAGATTAAGGACTAATGTTATGTTTTTAGGGTTCTTCACTTCAAAAAAAAAGAAAATGGAAAATTTATACAACCACATGGTTATCCGTCTCTCCATCTGTCATTTTTTTTTATTTTATAGGTAAAATCATTTTTTTAATTCAACACAATAAAGATAAGATTTTTACGACATCAAATCAACATCAATATTATGTACAAAACCATATATATATATTTATATATAATAAAATCTGGTCACACGATTTTCTTCTAGAGATACTCATAGGAACGTAGCGTTAATTGTCAACATAACATTAAATGTAAAGAATTAATATCAAAATTCGAAAACGAATAGTTACGACTATTTTTGACAGTTTTTCTTGTTTCAGTTTAATTTAAAACTAAAAATATATAACTGACCATTGACGTCAGTCAAATTGTGTTCAATTATAGTGCGAATAAATAAGCTTCCGTCTCTATTTCGTGTCATTGCTCTCCATATTTCAGTGTTTTATGCAAGTCATATTCATGTTTTCAACACTAGAAGTGAAAGGCAATATAATAAATATTGCCTACGTGAGTAATTTAATTAAATAACAAAAAAAAACTAAATAGCTAACTTTAAAATATATTCCAAAGGAGTTATTTAAAAATTATAAGCATTTAAGTTATATTAATTTTCGTTATTGTAAGATAAAAAGTAGTAGGGGTCCGCTTCCTGGTCATTTATAGATTATAAATGGGCGGGAAATAAATTAAAAATGTGTTAATATTCTTTATGCTTATTTAATATTACTAGTGTTGCTAGTCTAAAAATATTAGCGTTGTTTTTTCTTTCTCATATTGCTTGAAATAGTAATACAAACAACATCTATCATCTCATCTATCATACATAATTTAACAAACAGGGATGTACTCTATATCCTCGAATACATAATAATTAATCCAAGTGAACTTGTAAAAAAAATTGTCATACAAAAAATCCCACGACACTTACGCACTGTTTAAAAAGGGCAAATATGGTCGTGATTGAAATCATACTTGACCTGCGCAAAACCACACGTCTGCCGTGACCGAACAGTCAAACACACACACAGAGAGACCAACTACGGGCCTTGTTTGACATTACCTGTGTACTTAACGAGCTCACTAAGCAAATACACGCATCGCCACAATAGCAAAGCGTGTGCAATAGTTATCGTTTGCGCGCCATTTAATCTGTTTAATTATTGTCTAAGTATTTATTTTTGTTTGTCAGCACTATTCAAATAAAAATATACTGTTAACGAACTCAAATGCAATATTTTTCTTCTTCCTTTTCCTAAGCTTCATTCTGTATCCCGCTTATATAGCCTGTACATATAAATTAACTTTCAATTTGTCAAAATCTATCAGAGAATATCTACATAATGTTTTAGACGGTTAGTTAGTTTTTAAGAGTTATTTTGCGCATATATTAAAATATCTTGTAATCTCCTGGACTGAAAATTATATTTAAATATACTTGCCTATATTTATTAACAACAACACAAACTAAATATTTTTCATATCTTAGATGTGAATATCGTCATTGAATTTTTATAATCTTACATATCCTAGTACAAAACAGTATCCAGAGCATTCTAATGATAAATTATAAAAATGTATACCGACAAATTACATGGCTATCGCTAGATGAAGGCAACGCTTCATAACTCTCTTTTTAGTATAGATTACACACGGTATGCCTGAGCATGGAGCGGACAGCGGTAACATCACTCAGTTGTCGCATTACAAGCGTTTATCATACTCGAGTCTATCTCAGAAAACTAAATTAAGTGAGAGTCATTTAGTTTTACTTTGTAATTATTGTGTGTCGTGTTTTCTTATCTCACAATTAAACAAATACCGCCGGTGTCAGCGCCTCCACGGTTTTTGCTGATCCGATGGCATTCCCTTGCTGGACGGAGGTACTTTGAGATTTATTATTTTTAGAAATTATAAAATGTTAATGTATGTTTTCTAAGTTAAGTTTTATGACTTAATTTATATTTTTATTTAATCATCATTATAAATTATATTATTATTGGTAAGAAATTTTATTAATTGGCTTCCATATTACAATAAATGTACGTCTAATTCATTCAAATAGCCAAATAGAGAGTCAGATAGTGTAACTATGGCAATTAACTAAAAGCTTTCGCTATTTAGATTAATAAAGCTTAAGAGGCATAGTTTTCTTAGCGATATAAGACCTTTCGCAAAATGACCGCGCTCTCAAATCTATGACAGGAAGTGTTCGCATGCCTTTAACCAGAGGTGGCCAAGTTCGCGAGTTGTTACATTATTTACGTCTAATATATAAAATATATTATAATTACTTGTTATTAATTTTGTTAATTTTTTTTATATGAAAGCTAAATAATTCAAACAAAACTGATTAAAAATACTTATATAAGACTATATATGTCTTCATTCGGATGTGTTTTGTCTTAGATTTTTTTTTTGAAAATCATCTGAATAATAAATGTTTATAACACAAAAAGTTATTACGATAGAAATATTCCATTGGAAAATATACGCTATCCATTACAAATGAAATTAAATAAGTTTGTATTAATGTCATGGAAAATATGCGGCAGTTTCAGTATTTCCCCGTTGGTAACTCCTGATCGTGACGTAGCCGTTCCGGCTGAATGTTATCAACAATTACTGTAATTAAATCCATTGGAATAGATATATCTATCTGTTTAATGTCATATAATATTTGCTAAATGTACAAAATATATAATCTAGTGAAAACTAAGCTACAAACGTGAATTCACTACAGAGTCAAATAAAAATAAAATATGCTTATATATCTTTTTAAAATTTGATAGGTAAATAAGAATAAAATATTACTCTCTTCGTACGTTAACGAATCTGTTATACAATTTTAAAACGTTATAACTTAGTTTTTTTTATTTTTTGTTATTACTTACACTACTGTAAGTAGGACTTATGGTCTGTACCTTTTGCCATCGTATGCATATGTTTTTATAAGTTTTATCTTAAAAATTACTAAGAACTAGACTTACATATATATTTATATTTATACTATATCTCCTTAAGAAAATCCAGTTATTCATTTCAACATTTATAATAAATAAAATTAACCGTATTGTTTACAAAAAGATAAAAATAGATGTTCATTATGCATTTCAATGTTACATTTTACAATAGTATTATTTTTATTTATTAAAATACAAAATAAGAAAAAGTTTTTGGTATTATCTCTTTGAAAATTTGAAGAGCAGTTATTAATATATATATTCATAATTTTTAAATGAAAAAGAGTAAAATTTCACCTACACATATCTGTCTGGTACATATTTAAAATATATTGTATGCTATATACATTGATGAAACACTTAATTATCTAAACAAATTGAAATATTTTAAAAAATACATACTATAATATATACATACTTATTCTTTGAAATGACGGGAGTTAAAAAAACACTTTTCACGTTTCTGTATACTTCATATATGCGTTAGTTGTAAAAATAAATCATATTCATCGGTTATTCGGTGTGATAATTAATATTTTTCATAGAGCATACCACTATATGAAAAATATTATGCATTACATAGACATGCATTAGTATTTAGTAAGAGTTTTCATAGTAAAATTTAATAAACATTTTATTTAAACAAAGTATATTTACAGTACATACTATTTATTACAAAAATAAAAATATTAATAAATAATATTTCGTTCCCCGAGTAGAAATCGAACCCACAACGGTCACGTTTACAGACCGCTTCTATACTATCTAGCATTGTTTTATACTGAATATATTATTTTAATTTAATTTACAAAAGTAAATATGCATACTTTATTTAGGCCAAGCGCCGGATACATATGCATTCTCGAGAGAGCGATTGAGCCTTTCTCACGGCATACGACCTGTAGTGTCCTATGATTCACAACGATAAAAAGTAAAATAATGAAGTAAAAAAAATGATAATTTAACTCTCAATATGTACGCTGGTAGCTCTGCTAATTCGTTACAGCTCTTGGCGTTCGTTTCAACGCTGACTCATCTTATACGTAACATATTAATTTGAGAGGACCGGGTAGACAAAGGGATAAATTAAATTAAAGTTTAACGGTAACATTAATCAAAACACGCTTTTTACGTTCCGGTGATTTTGTTTTCGATGTTTTTAAGGTAATTTTCAAGGTGTATAAACTAACAAATTTGTTTTATTAATTTAGGTAATTAAGAAGTTTTTTGATATGAATATGAGCTTGCAATATAATAAAATTATCATGTCATAATCAAATCGAATACATTAAAAACCCAACACACATCGTTTTGTTTGTTAAAGGATTTATTTTTTTTAATTTCACGCTATGTGCGGGACATAGCGCGGTAGGCAGAGGAAACCTTGTGTTGAGACACTCCGTTCCCGTTAGGACACTTCCGTTGCTCACTTATTGCTGCAATCTGGAGGCTTTGTGTGTTCAGTGGCGGAACTCAACACCGCGCTTTGACGTTTCCAAAGCGAGGAATATTTTCATATATTAAATAATTCGTTTCTTCAAGTCATTGATCCCACAACCTACCAATTAGTGTTAATTTAACTTAAAGGAAAAAATACTACTACATATACAAGGTGAACTTTTATATCCATATTTTTATATATATATATATTATACACTTAGTTCCAGATAGTAGTCGAATACATGTGCGTAATTAATTTTATTTATGAAGCATAGTTAGTTACATCATTTGAAATCTCTCACGTCAATAGTTTCAATTAAAATGCGAGTCGCGTTCTGGCGCTTGCCGTGTCTTCCGATTGAGAACTTTCTTTCAATAGCGAACAAGAAAATATTATATACCTGAGGTTATTATTGTCGTTATGATTTTAAGCTCCGTCTCTTATTTTTCTATTATTTCTTTTTTTTTCATGCTAAGATATTTTTGCTTTTGAGTATTTGAGTATGTTATTTCATTATTGTACAAACTTTTTGCAATTAAGATGAACCTCACTGTAGATTATATGCAACATTTTATAGATAGAATCTAGTGTCAAGGCGATTCACGCTTTGTTTTACCAGAGCGTGAAAACGATGATTAATTTACTCAATGGGGATTGAACAAACGTTTATAGGATGTTGAGATGCTGTTCACTGATCCTGTAACTAAGTACTTATTTTTATATTGCAAGTGAAAAGTGTATAAATAAAAATTTAAAGAAGAAATATTTCTTGATTTAATACCCTTTTTCTTTAAAACTATATATATTTTTCTTAAAACAATTAACAGTGGTCCTAGTGCATATTAGATCAGGTAAAATTTTTAAAGTAGGTAGTTTCCATAATAACTTATATCCATGTTCTTTCTCATTTGCACTATATATCGTCTATCGTCTAGGTTTTTTGTACAATCATTCCTGTATTTTTATTAATTATATTTTTTATCAATTTCCTTGTAATAGTTATTCCAAGAATATTATCAAATAAAATGTAGTATTAAAATCTTTAATTCAATATGTATCTTCAAGAAAAGTGTCACGCAATGTACGTCATTAAACCACAAAGCTCATAAAAATTAATTAAAGCTCTTTCAATTTTAGTTTAAATTTTTTTAAGTCTTATAAAAAATAATATACATAATATTTATTAACAGATACCATGATTCCTAGTTCAGTAAAGCTAATACGAAAAGTGATAAGTTTTCCCTAAATTTATTTTCAATATTTAATTTGTCCGCAATTAGATCAGATAAGAGAGAAACGTATGCAATATACAAAATTTAAATAGGAACATTGTAACTAGTTTAATTGCGAATATTTACATTTCTATATACAGTGACATAAAGTCTAATGTCATGTGGCTCATATGTCTGTCATTACACTTTTTTTTCTTTATTTGAAGTGATGAGTATAGTGGTTTAAGTGGTTATATTTTAAATAACTTAGATTCCTAGAATATGTCAAAGCTATAATAATTCAATGATATTTGAAAAAAAAAAGTCAGATACCGTCAACCCAGATAATGAGAGAAAAACAGTACGAGATGTAATGATAATGATGTGGTGATTCATGGGGAGTTACGTGTCTGACTCAGTTCATATATATTTACATATTGTAATATGTTGTTTAGAAGATTTTCACCATGCTTTAATGACATATAGTATTATACTATGTTAGATGTATGGCGTACACTACATAGTAATTCGCTAATATGAATCATCATTACAAATATATGGAATATATGCAATATTTGATTAATGAGTGTCGAGCGAGTGCTCATTGTTACGTAATCTGTGTAAACATTCAAATATGACCATGAATTTATACGATATCTTCTTTTATATCTATTGATATTTATATTTTAAGTTAACATAACTTAGCTTCACTCTTTATCCCTAACGGGATAGTCAGAGAGTACGAAGCGCCAAACGCTACGGTCTCTATATACCTCTGACCTCGTCCACTGTCATCAACTTCTTCAAGCATGCCCTCCGGGGCGTCCTCATGCTTTTTACGTGACCTTCTCCAGTATCTTGATACTGTGTATTCGTAGGTCAACCAAGACCTCCCCTTACCTCTCTTACCACTCATTTTTCCATCATAAATTTCCGCATATCCTGCGAAGAGATCGCATCTCCACGGCTTTCATCTTAATATACTTTAATTTTTCTTCTGTAACACCCACGTTTCGCTGGCGTATAACAGCGTCGGTACCAAAACCGCCTTGTGTACGGCCAAGCGCACTGCTGTGCTGTGCTGATCTTTCGCCGTCTCATCAATGCAGCTGAGGCGCCATTAACTCTGTTACCGGCAGCAACACGTCGGCAGCAAAAAGTAGTAGCTATTTATATTTTATAGATATTATAACCGTATGTATAAAACGCGGCGTTGTGTTCTGCCACTCAACACGCAATGCCTCCAGAATTCGGCAGAAAGTGAGGAACGAAGTGTCTGAACACCGAGGTTCTCTCTGCCTACCCTGCTGCAGGATACAGCGTGAAGTTGAAAAAAAAAGAAAAAAATAATAATTATGTAGCTCAGTTTTACCCATATGTGAGATAGCAATACATCGGCTTTAAGTGCATTAAATATGTAGTTCATGATTGTTATATATTATATCTCAAATCTTTAAGTGAATTATATAAGACTGTAATAATAAAATTTAATTCACCGTGATATTGGTGAATAGTTTTTTAAACAAACATTAGACTAAATGAATAAAATGTTAATAAAATAAAACTAAAACTTATCAGCAAGCTCTCTAACGTAAGCTTTACTGTATAATTTAAACAACATCGATAAATAAGCTATCAATAAAGCACAAATATCAATTCACAGGCGATAAAACTATTTATAACCTACTTTGTAAAGGTTGAAACAAAAAACTTGTTCCACATGTAATATATTAGCGTGCCTAATTGGGCTTCCATTTAACATGATAGCTTTTTATCATTCTACAACTTCTTAAGCTTGTAAAAGGATGCGTTTTGTCTAAAATCGTTTCGTTTAAGATAAGGGACGAGGGCTTTTCCCTTTTCCACAGAAGCGATGAATTAGTGTTTTTTTATTGACAGCTTAGTAGCTATTTCAAAAACAAATAGTATCCACATTGTTCTTAAGCTCGAGTGTAGATAGCGTTTGTCATTTACATGCATTGTGCAGAGGGGCTTAGAGAAATGAATTCCAAAGGATTTGTTCCCATAGTCCGAGTTTGTTTGGACGGCGTTAATTGTTTCGTGATCTGTTATCGTGTGACCGTGAGTGACACCACCCTCCATATTTACTTACAGTTTGCGGGATAAATTACATATCGGTTGTTTTCTTAGGCTGCCGTGTTCTCTCTTCGTGTTTTGTTTGACACGGTGGTCCAATCATTATGATATTTTGGGTCGTTTGTAAAGGTCTAATCCTCATCGTTCAAAAAATGTATATATTATAGGTATTTTTTTTTTCTTTTTGTTACAGTTATTTAATTTAAAATATATCAGCTATAGCTACACTAAATTAATTTTTTTACTTAACTAATTTTTGAAAATGTCTATGCAAAGATGCTATTAATAATACTTATACAATTATTTAAATAATTTTCTATTCTTATACTATATCTGTTTTTCTATTGATTTCAACTTTATGAAAATTAATAATTGACATGTTACTAAATATATACATATAAATAAACCTTTTCGTCCATATTGAAATTTAGTTTTTTTCAAAACGAATTTAGCCACTACAAAAATCGAATGCTTCAATAATTTGAGAGAATTATAATTCAAACGGTTCCGAAAGTGAACGCCGCCGGATGGTAAGGTGATATTATAACTACCTATAATATGCTTTATTTGTGAGAGATAATTGTTGTAGACAATTTAATGATTTACAGATTCGTATCAAATTACTTTATTTTATTTTATATGGGAATTTTCTATTAGTTTTAATTTTAGTTGTGGGACTATAGCATAAGTGTAATTTAGACTTATAAGTATACTCTTATACAGAGTGCTTATATATAAAATTATATTTTTATATTGACCATCATGATATACATAGAGGCCGATCGTGGCGCATTGGCCAAATGTGTGATTGTAAACGTGACTGATTATGAGTTCTTTCCCCATTCGAAGAAATGAAATATTAATGTAAAGTAAAACTTCATTTCTTCGCTCTGGTGCTCTGACGTCTCTAGTATGTACGGCATATAACTTGAAGCTAAGCATGTTGCCGATTGAACGATCATAGTTTAGACTCGGGGAAATAGTTATATACATATATACATATATAATTTATAAAGACAAGTATTTTTAATAAGTTTTTCAGCGGAAAACAAAAAAGCAGTAAATTATCAATATTCAAATCGATGAATCAACCAAACAGATACTAAAAAAAAATTAAAATATGCTACTAATAATACATATAATGCAATAATATATAAAAAATATACCTTATAATTAATGTGTTATCACTTAATTAATTCCGTTTCAGAATTAATTGGGCATAATTAATATAGCGTCTAACAGACTCCACCCAACTCCCGAACAAACTTGTGTTGTGTTCATTCGTTTTATTTGTTATACCTCTGCTTTACAACATCAAGAGTTGGTTAAGGAGAAATCAAATAAGCTTGTATATTTAAAGCCTTAAAGCTCAATTTAGCTTAGGAATTAGTTCTTCGGTCGTATTATAAGGTTTATCGTGGTGTGTATCTAAGGCTTTTTTGTTACAACATTCCGAACAAAGCGCGAGTTGTAAAGAGCACCCGACGATGCCACCCATTCATGAGGACAGTGGTGACCTATTGAGAAGGATCATTTATAACGTTGTTATAGGGATATTCCATGTATTGAAATATATATATTTTTTTATTCTATGCAGTTATACTAAATAATACATTTAATTACTACATTCAAAATAAATGTACTGTAATGTAAGCATTGATTTAACATGGTTTTAATATTTTATGTGATGTCGTTATTTAATAATGTATATACGATACTAAATCGCGCGTTCTCAACAAAGTTAAAGACTTACTTTAATTAGTAAATTATAATTTAAGAGCCATAAACTAAGATGTCATAATTAATTTTATTACGACATAAACATAAAACAGCTACAAAATTAGCAATATATTTGTGACGATTTTAAATCATTTTAATTTATGATAATCCATGTTTTGATATCGTACGGGCCACACGCGGCTGTGGGCTCTTGTAAAATGGACTTTGGGCTTGAAGCTGGTCCTTTTGTTGGTGTTGGCCTTGAAGGTTGGATTTACGACCACCTTCCACTCATAATGAGCGTCAGCACTACTATTAACACCTTGAACTCAATGAAGATGTTCAGTGTGCCTTAAAATAAAAAATTGCCTATTGTATCAAAAAACAATGGTCGCAGATAGTAATATTGCAATTACCGATGTCGGGTCGGTCGTGGCGTAGAGATAGAGAGACAGAGAGAGATAGCGTAAGGAGTTAGACTATTTTAAATAATTTGAAATATTTTTTTCACTTCATTTCTTCTTTGGTAATAAGATAAAACGCCATTCACCATTGAGGTGCAGCGCTCAATAATTACATGTCTCAAAAATTTTGCGTAAAATGGGGATAGGTAGGTAGGCCCTCATTGGTTCTCCCACTAGGTATCCTCTGCCTATCTTGCTACATGCAGGCTACAACGTAAAGCTAACATGAAAGCTAAAAAATACACATATCTTTAATAAATGATGTATTTAATCAGGTCTTTATTTATTTTCCCTATATAAAAAAATATTTAAATATCATTCTCCGATATTTTTTACAAAAAAAAAATACACAAACGATGTCTCGAAGCGTATAATTAGCAAATAGCAAGTTTGGTCACCGAACGCGACCCAACGCCTCCCTTGACACCTTTTCAATAAATCCACTGTCAAAGAGTCGTTTATGATTTTTAAAAGATTTCAAAATCCAACAGAAGGGAAAAAAAATAACAATTTATGAGCACTTCACCCCCGCTGTAACCATTCAGACCCAATCATTGTAGATTCTTTTACAGTAGTGTCCCGTTTATTATGTATAGCCGATGAAGGCACCAGCGGGGGAAAAAACACATTCAACCAAAATCGCCAGGCGCCTTTAATCACCGCTATTGAGATCTATCGCGGGATCAAAGCGGACGCGGCGCCACGACGAATTCGCATCTATAAATATTGTGATAAGGACCAATTTACTATTCGACACGGTCACGCTCGTTCACCTTTTTTGCGGGCAGCGGATGCTCGTGTCAAACGCTTTATTATTTTGAGTTTGTTTTGAAAATTCTTTTATTTGATGCATTATTTGCTGTTTCCTTTGTTACAGTTGTTCATCTGCCTGTATCGGTGGGCGATTTGTTGGTGCTAGGGGGTTGGGGCTGGATTCTTCATGCAATAATTTAGTTGTCAAATAGGGAGCTTTTTATAAGTTGACTTCTTCAATTCAGATCATCTTAATGTTATTTATGACTTTGACGACCTTTAGGCGTGGTGTGTGAAAGAATCTGCGGCGGCTTTGACGCCAGCCATGGGGGCTCGTTGGTGGTATTTCCGTTAAACTAACAATGTAATTTGTTTTACAAACGTCATATACTGAACAATTCTATATAATAAAATATCTACTTAAATATATGTGAAGTGGAATATTGTTAAAGGTTTATTTCAAGATCAGAAATCAAATCTCATAAGGAATCAAATGCAAGTCATACAAATAACGAACGATTATTATAAAAAAAAATAGCAATAATAACATATATAAACAATGACTATCACACGATTAACGTTATATAAATATTTGTAAATAACATAAAAAACCTGAACTTACGTAGCATAGCAACAAGTCGTAGCACAAGCTTCTATTAGGTACATATTCTGACAGAGCAAAAGACTTCAACGACTTATTTTAAAAGGATTGTAAACAATTAAATGCTAAATATAATTTTGTAGTAAACTTAATCTGTATATATAACTGTATACAGATTAAGTATATACAGCTTCAAAATGGAAAAAATAGATAATTTATTTTCTCGATTGGGTATCGAACCCACAATCTGTCGCGTTTACACACATAGTGTGGCACTCTATGCCACTGCGCCACGATTGGCCTCAATTATTTTTTTAAACGTAAATTTAACAAATATGTGTGTTTGCAAAGAGTGGTTATATAGTCACTCTGTGAAAAAATTAAAAACAATTACGAAAAATCATAATCTAAAATAAAAAAAATACCATATTTTCTAGAAGTAATTTCAGTAACTATTGCCATGTTTCCTTATTTAACTTCTTATTTTAATCTTTTCGAATCTTTCACATTTTTTGAATCTGAAGGAACCTGGGAACCTCATGTTAAGACTATCCGTTCTCCATTAGGGCACTTTTGTTACTCACTTTTTATTCTTTTTACGCATTGGGTGTTGAGTGGCGGAACTCCATATCGCACGTTGCTTTGTGGCGTTGCCGTACCACGGCGAAGATATGACAAAAATTGATATTTCTTCCCTCGAATGGAAATCGAACGCTGCGCCCTCACGCTTACAGTCGCACGCCTGGTCTCCTGCGTCATAACAGTACGCGTGATCTAATTATGTCATATAATAATGTGTTGTATATGGTAACCTAAAACAAAATAAAAATTAAATTATATATTTTTTAAACAAGTAATGAGTTCTCCCTCACGTGCCACTTTTATCTCACTAAAATACCTGTAATGTTAATATTAATGATAACAATTACCAAAATTATACGTCTAATTAACGCAAGTAAGAAAATAAGTGGACAGCCGCGCCAGAATCTGTAAGATGTTTCATTGAATCGTTTCTTCTGCTGCCTTAAGATTCTCGTACACTTTACTACTAATGTGTCTAACGGCATATGCAATATATAAAGATTCATACTAAGCGCTAAGTATATAAAGTAATACAAAAAATATTATACCTAAAAATTAATTTGTTATCTAAGTGCTGTTCGTAGTAAATAAATATATCATTGATCAATAGTTTTGATCCTTGCCTAAGTCTTATCAACCACATAATATATTGAAATATCATAAAGAAAAGAGGGGAATTTATCAAAATCTCATCTTAACGAAGTCTTGTGTGTAAAATCCTTAATCTATCCACCATTGTGAGCACACCTGTCTGCGCGTGCGCAACCAGCTGCCGCCATTTGCAATTACAGGCGGCGGATTGTAACGAGATTAAATTGATGTCCCTTCGACATGTGCTGAATATCGATTTGATGGGGATTCATAATGAAACCAATTCATAATGAAGCCAGGACTGGTTTGTATAGGTGGGGTTACAGTTGTCGGTGGCAAAAACTTATGGAGTGTTGACAAACTAAATATAATAAGACAAATTAATTGTTTATTTCCTTGGCAAGTATATTGTATGTCTTGTGCTTAATGTATAAAATAATATAGGTATATACCTATATTTGTCTACTTAGCCTTTTTAGCTTAAATATTCTGGACAAACTTCTATGTTTCATAATCACAAGATTCACTTTGACATAAAACGTACATATAATATTCAAAACTCACCAATTATTATATTATACACATAATAAAAAATGTAGATGACCGTATTATAATATTCTTTTCGCATAGATACCACAATAAAACACACAAAACGGTGCCGCTTCTCGACAAAATATCAAATTACTCAGCCGATAAAACCCTTGTCCAAATATTTAGTATCATAAAATCAATTTAAACGTAATATATGGCACAATCAGAACACTCCATTTGTATTCACACTGTATAAAAGTTATAAAAAGATTATGTTCGTCATTTTGACTTCTTTTGTTAGAAATTAAAGCGCGCCCGCTTAAAGCGACCGTCACGTAGAGCCGCGCCATAATTTGTGCCTTCAATAAATTATGAATTAATCTTAACGTTCATCATTTTTTTAATGACTTTAAAAGAAACTTGTTAACAGGTCAGCATTCCGTATACAACATTGTATTTTGGCAATTTTTTGAAAATATATTTAGATAATAAATCCAGCATTGAGATATCATAAAATATAATACCTACCGTCACCGTGATGGTAAGTGATCACCGCCGCCCACGATCCCGTGCAATACCAGAGGAGCTACAGGTGCGTTGCCGGCCTTTAAAATCGATTTGGGGTCGATTCAAAAATCGATTTGGGGTCGCATCAAACAACACTAGCCATAATAAACGTGCTCGAACGCATCATAACACTAACGCCACTTGTCAAACAGTCTTTATGACAATAAAAAAGTATTCATTGAGACAATAGCGGAGTTAGGAATAAATTCTGACGCCGTCCATTTATCACGCACGATAATCATCTTCGAAATTCTTTTGAGGTTTGTTCGACCAGTTGTGTCAAATTTAGAATTATTTTAATGAACTCCGCTTAAACGATCTGGATTTTGTGTTTTTTTGAATGTGTGCTCATGAAGTCAGTGTTGTGTTACACGTTTAGCGATCATTCGTTTTACATGTTACATGTGGTTTTTGGTTGGAATGTTATTTTTAAAGCGTTTTAAGTTTAATTTAACTTTTATATTTTACGATCGAGACTTTTAGATATACAAGAAATGTTATTTGAAAATTCCATTTATACCATTACTAGATATATATAATATTCATTTAAATAATTATTAAATTTAAACGTTATTTTAATAACTGCAATTAAATTAGGGTTACGGTCCTAGCTCTGCTGACACCGCGCATCGTGTGCAACAAGTGCCTGATTGCCGACAAATTCTACACAATGTATCAAACAAATACAAAGATGTAGCGTGTACTTTTGATTTTCCATTTTGTTTCCTCAAAACTTAAGGTGTTTAGAAATGATACCCAATTAAATATATTATAAACTTCACGCTGTATCCCGCAAAATTTGTGTACGCCTCCAAAATTCGACGGAAAGTGGGGAACGAAGTGTCTTAACACTAAGCTCCCTCTGTCTACGCTGCTGCAAGCGAGATACAGCGTGACGCTGAAAAAAAAACAATTATAACTTCATAAATTTCAACGCTATTTCCATTCAACCAATATTCTAAGTCGATTATTGGATCTATTATCCTCATATAAACATCCGTATTTACGACACATACTGCCTCTGGGTTTTATAGCCACTAAAGTATGAAATCGTACATTAGTATACCTTTCACATCCCAGCTTTTCACATCATCGGGGAACATAACTCGAGATTTAGTTTTTAGCCTGTTTTGTGTCGAGATGCGTCCGCGAGATTTTTATTTTTATGGAAATATATATTATTGTGCCAGCTTCCATCACTTTATAGCTCACTTCGTTCTTTAAGTTACTGAAGCCGGGCCAAGATAAATGCTCTGTAAATTTGACGTTTATCTAAAGTTGTAAAGTTGTATGTAAATTTTAGATTTAGGATGAAATATAATTTAAAATATTTGTGAAACTAATATATTGTTATTTTTGTTAGCATTTTGTCGGTTGAGGACAACACACACTTTATTTTAACAACTTGAGCTTAATGTAAATCTTTATCTTTTTTGTATTTTTGTGGATTCTTTGTAATAAGCTTCACGCTGTACTCCAGCCAGTAGCCTAGAGGGGGCGTAGTGTGAAGACACTTCGCTGTCCTTTCTGACGAATTCTGGAGCCATTGAGTGTAGAGTGGTGGAACTCAACGCCGCTTTGCATCGACACTAAAGTGAAGAAATGACAATATTAAATATTTCATTTCCTCGAGTGGGAATGGAGCCCAACCTATCAATTTTACAGACACGCTTGTGCCGCTGCACGACGACTGACCTCTTAACTGTATATTTTTTAACCTTAACTATGAATTCAATATTATGAGAAAAAGGACAAACTCTATTTGTTTAGGTATTATTAATAATAATGGATAAGTTTAATTAAAAGTAGTAGTACTTTGTAACACACAATAACATTTTATTTTAACCGTCGGTATGTGAACTAATTGACATTACGGTTTTGGAAGATGAATTTTATACAAATGAACAAAACCATAACATAAAAACCTTTGTTTTTGGTCATCACCCTAAGTACCTAGTAAAATTGTTCAAATTGCCAGTATAAATTCTATTGTACATTGTTCCGAGAGCTAGCAACATCAGAAAAAAACAAGAATTTTAAGACAGCTGATTCTTTCATTTATTATTAATTAATTTTTTTTTTGGAGAAGACAAGGCAAACGAGCATGCAAGTATCGGTCACCTGATGGAAAGCGATCACCGTTACCACTGACTGCAATGGACGAGGAACTACAGGTGCGTTGCCTTTCCTCTATGCCTCCTGAACTACCATACCTACTAGTCTAGTAGGTAGGTACTAGACTGATGTAGACGTTGCATTCATTACTGTGCAGCTTACCGTTGCAAGTCTAAATATACAATATTAAATTATACTAAGGAGATAGTTTTTTTTTCATAATATAACTTCTTATATTTTTATGGCAGACATTGTTAATGATAATTTAGCGCCAGGTGCTTTAAGAGTAAACTAAATTTTTAATAGATCTGGTGGACTAAACAACAGAATTGTCTGGCAAATTAATTTTACACTTATATTATGCTTAAATAAAATAATGTTAAGATTACAGATATACTGATATAATTTAAATTTTACTTTTTTTTTAAAAAAAAGTACTTTGCTCCAAATTGTCATCTATTAAAATGTCTGGCTGGAGAGGCTATAAAAAAAATCTTTAAAATAATTTAAAATATTCTATGTTTTAATGACTGTATAAATAAGCAGTGCAGTGAGAGCAAACTCTACGAGCACATAGATAGCCAATGCAGAGTTTGATGGAACATGGAGATTAATGTATCAAAGAATCAATTGTCTTAAGGTTCATTTTCGAATACGTAGCTCTTAGACCATATTCAAATATTATTAATAATATTAAAAACATTATTGTGTAGATATAATAATATTGTGTTTAAAATGTTACATTTTCTATATGTAAAAAAATACACCGCTGACAATCGGTGAGTCAAGTCACTTTAAAGGTGGAAGCCGCTAATGTCTTAATTTTGGGGAACGACGTCCAAGCAGAGCAAACACACTGCCTCTGAAAGAATCCCACTGAGCACCACCTGGGTGCTGGTGCTGGGCGAGTTATCACCCGTCTGCAGTTGCAGTGTAATAAATTAGGTAATTACGTGACAACAAAACCGTGAGAGATCGCGCTGTGGGCGAGACGAGCTCCGGGCCCGAATAGCCCCCCGCTGTGTCGGACCTCACCGAGCGGGCGCAGTCATATCGAACACTTCTGTCACATCAGACCGCCTTTGTTCCCCCAAATTTGCTATCCCTTTTCGCCGGCTGAAAATACACTTAAAAAAAGAGAAGACCAATCGTCGGCGGGGCCTTTGGGCCGCACTCATCATTTTTCACGTCTTATTCAATAACTCGCTGCGTAGTCGTCGAGATAGTGATCGAGTTTTGAAATATTTCGATGGGAGAGCGCCACATTCCCAAGGATATGCTGTTACTTCGCGTGCGGAATGTCGGACGCGCTTGCTTATTGTTGTATACTCGACTCGACTCAACTCGACTGTCGGTCGCTGTTGTCATGTGCACCTTATCATCTCGATAAACTAACACATTCTTATTATTATAAAGATTTTTTAAAATAAATATTAAAATATTTAATTCATCACACGAAATGATCATCAAATAATTAATTAGATAAATATTTATAACAAAAAAATGTAAACAAAAAAATAATCAATTTGAAAAACATAACCCAATTTAGATGAAACTTGAAAGCGTCAACCGGATGTTGCAACCCAAAATGCAAAAATGAAAGAAAGATATGAATGAATCATCTAATACCTCATTTGCATCACTGCACACATTATGTGTCCGGCACAGAAGCGTTAAGGCGTTACAAGTCCTGCAACGTCAAACCCTTTGTGCAGAACATAATGGCACCGAGGACTTTGTTTAGTCCAACAATTGTAAAAATCATTATTCGCCGTCGGCTACTTTAACGGATTATCATATTGTTGGAGATATGCACAGACACTGTGTTATTGAATACACAGGGTAGCAGGGTAGGTACAGTTACATCCATTGAGGATTGAACGCAGATGTTTATCTGTAAAACAAAGTGGTTAGTTTTGTAAACTGGCAGTTTTTGCAACGCGCCAGGCTTATCTGGTGATCTGGTGATCTCGTGGTCTACAGCTTTGATGGGCCGCGTCCGCTTTGTTGGCGTGCTTCATTTGTGTGGGATTTGGTGGTGGAGAGAGATTAATGGTTAATGTAATCGGGTGAAAGTATGTTATTATATTCACTACTTATAAGCCTAAAGCCTAAAGTGCTTGAGCTATGCAAGCAAATTTATTATTTGTACTCGAGCTTAGTACTCGAGTACTTTGAGGCTGGTCGTGGCGCAGTGGTACAAATTGTGCTGCACAATCGACTGGTTGCGGGTTCGATTCCCACTCGAGGAAAGAAAATATTTATTTATGTTTTCATTTCTTCGCTCTGGTGAAGTCAGCCGTGTGGTCCCGGCTTAGAATACGATCACCCTGGTACTGTCGGTGTCGTAAGAGGCGACAAAAGTACGTGTGGTAGAGTCACGTCGCCAGTAATGGCAACACGCATGGGTAGACTCGACCGGATTTAATACCAACCCCTAGCATTTAAAACCGGCGTGAAGTAGTGGCCCTTGCCACTGCGTTTCGCATTAGGTAATGCCGGGCCCCGGTGCCCTTCATCTCCACCTTAAAGGCTGGCAACGCACCTGTAGCTCCTCTGGTGTTGCATGGGGTCGTGGGCGACGGTGATCGCTTACCATCAGGTGACCCGAACGCTCGTTTGCCTTGTCCTCTCCCATAAAAAAAAAAGAGTACTCGAAAAATTATAGTTTTTAATTTTGTCACGGTATCCTTTATCGACATTAACAAATTTCATACCACATATTCCATCTTTACCTAAAAATTATATTCAATATTAGACGTATATAAAAAATGTGAAATTTAAATTGCATTTTGTAAATCTCAAACTTAAATCAGGAAGTAAAGTCAGGAATGTAAAGTACATTTACCCTTTTTTTAAATTTGATTAATTGATTAATATTTTTTTTTATTTAATTACGAAATAATATTAATTTGATTCAAATTAGTTAAAAATATTATAGTATACATTTTTAATGTGTTATTCATTTTATTTAGGAAAGAAAACTATTTCATAATATAGAAAACATATAAACATTTGTCGAGGCAAAGCACGGCCTTGAGTCTTGCCACTGAAGAGGCAATGCTTCTAGAATTCGGCAGAAAGTGGGGAACGGACTATCTTAACCTGAGGTTCCCTCTAATTACCCTGTTGTGTGCGAGATACAGCGCCACTAAACGGGATTTGAACCCTCACCTCCCTCGGTGCTACGTTCAACTTTATATATAATTTGTAAATACTTCTCATGAGGTGCCATCATACTAATAAATTTCTGACAAACAGAACATATTTATCTAAATAAGCAAACTAGAACATTCAGTGTTTTTTTTCAAACTTCATTTATTCGCGTGCTACAATTTATAATTGAAAATAAATTATTGAATGTCTCTGTATTTCATTGTGTTGGTGCAGTTGTAATGGGACTGTGACTGGAAACGCGGTGGTTGTTATTCGATCACCACATATGAGAATGAATACTTATATTCTTTTATTACAGGATTTATATACATTTTACATTTTTAAATACATTCTTGTAAAAAAAAAAAAAAAAAAAAATACATTTAAAAATATAAAACAAATATGAACACTTCCGATGGTGAGACAAGGATCCAAGCCATCGGTGGCTAGGGTTCCAGAGAGAGGAACCTCCTCACAATACGTGCCGTCTCAAGTAAAACTGCCTTCTGTATCCGGCTCTTGATCCAACAGCTAAGCGATAATCTCTTTAGATGTTGGTCGAGGCTTTTCGCTATTAAACCGTTAACTGAAACGACTATCGGCACAATGATAGTTGCATTTACATCCCACATGGCGGTAATCTCATGGGCTAAGTCCAAATATTTAGATAATTTTTCTTTTTCGGCCTTCACGAGATTGTCATCATGTGGGATAGTAACGTCAACAATCACTGCGCGGCGCGCTACTCGGTCTACTAGTACTATATCAGGTCTATTGGCAACAATATACCTGTCAGTAATAACAGACCGATCCCAGTAGAGCAAAGCAGAGCTATTTTCAAGAACAGACATGGGATTGTACCTATAGTAAGGGACCTCCAATTCCACAAGACCATATTGAAGAGCAAGTTGCTGATGTATTATCTTGGCTACTTGATTGTGTCTATACAAATACTCACCATTAGCAAGATGAGAACAACCAGACACAATATGTCTGAGGGACTCCCCAGGTCGATGACACGCCCGGCAGATATCAATAGTGCCATCTTTCATAATATGTCTCTGGTAGTTCCGTGTCTTGATAACTTCGTCCATAATTGCACAGACAAAACCTTCAGTTTCCCCAAAAAGATCCCCGAACTGTAACCAAGACAAAGAGGAAACAGTATCCACGTCCGGGCCCACTAGGGCTCTATGGAATCTACCATGTAGCTCCTTGCTCTTCCATACAGCCGTGCGATCAGAAGTAGTAAGAACTACAGGCCTACGCCAGTTCTCTTTACCCAAGGAAAGAGGAGTAAGGCCTTTGTCAACTGTTACCACATCTTTGTGCATATCCATATCAATCTTGAGAAAATATTCTCTAAGATTGCATACCTCGTGGTTATGGAGGTTCTTGACATTCAAAAAGCCCCGACCACCACACTTACGCGGGATATACAATCTCATTACAGACGAACGTGGATGATGCATTCGGTATGTCGTCAACAATTTACGTACGAATGAATTATTGTTATCTTACCCACTCTGGATTGACAAATCGCTTTGACTGCAGCTACTCAACAGGCACTGTCCCGAATTTTGGCGGAAAGCGTAGAAAGCAGAGGGCTTTACACTGAATTTTCTCTGCCTTCTCTGCAGCATATGAGTGATACAATGTAAGGTTGAAAACGAACTTGCCTTCTTTCCTACGATGTTGAGCTCCGCCACTCAACGTCACCTTTCCAAATCGAACGGAAAGTTGAAAACGAGATGTCTTAACAGTGTTATATGATGCTACTATAAACATACCTATAGAATTTCACTATACAAATTCGTGAAGCATGTTGGATATATATTTAAATTTCGTCAAATTGAAATGAAATTTCGATTTGTTTCATGCGATTGATGTAACTTATAAGAAAAATCTTAATATATATATATTTGGCAACTACTGGATGCGGAGAGATGTAGATCGAGATCAGCGACGTGCCATGGAGAGGCCTGTCTCCAGCAGTGGACGAGGACAGGCTGATGTTGGTATACTTTTTACATGTATGAAACGGTATCCTGTATATTTAAGTGTTAAATATCGTTGTATAGAATATATAGTAAACAAAAACATTTAAAAAATCACTCCCCCGAATGGGAATCAAACCTACGACCGTCGCGTTTATTATAATAAGCTTTTATTTGTGTACAATGAATATTCGTTTAGCTTATAAAAATTTACATTTTCTGGTTATTCTACAGAGTTCATATTCAAGATTTTTTGTTAGTCAATGACAATTCATTCTTATGACAAGCGTGAACTGATTTTACAGCCATAATATTGGCACGAAATAAGCGTGCGCTGTTGAGAAAATTACACAATTTATTTAATACAAGGAAAATCGATATTCAAAACTCTCCAAAGCCAGACAGTGTCTGCGCTATTCATAAAATTTTATCAATGAATATATTCGAAGAATCGACCACCTCTAAACAAGAAGAATTTATACAAAATGCGTGCGCATACAAATTTGAAAAAGTTCCGACCCGCCAATTCCCTTAAGTCCCGCCTTCTTCCAGTGGCGCCTAGCTTTATATTGATATAGATGTAATAACTTACAACTCAGCCTAACGAATGGTTTATGATTCGACAGAGATTAAAGATGCCGCGCGATACAAGTGTGGGGTGCTAAACCTTGTAAAATACATCCAATTTGTACTTCTCATTATATTTCTAAATTTTAAATTTATATAATCCAGAAAATAAAAACGCCGCGCTTTGATTCGTCACCAGAGCGAAAAAATTAAACAATTCAAATGTATCATTTTCTCGAGTTGTAATCGAACCTACAACCCGCCGGACTTACAGCCATATGCTTGTGCCCCTACGCCACGACTGGCCTTAGATTTCCGAAGTAAAAAGAACGTTTTGGATCGAATTTGTACTTGTCGACTACTGTTGCCATTTAACTGCATTAATATTATATAGAACACTAACTTTGTTGCACTCGGTCACTATATATTTTAATAATGATGTTATAATTTCATAATCTATAATATATTTTCAAGATATACATTAGAGATCCAAATTTTATATTAAAAATATTATAGAAAAATTATATTAAGCCTATGTACTTAATGTCTGCCATCTAGTGTGGAGTAGCGGAACTTTAAAATAATACCTTCTATAAATAAAAATTAATAGAATGAATGAGCATATATAAAAATCCATTACTATTTTCAAAGTTTATATACAATGTCAAAATCTTAAAATACAATACTTCGCTACTTTACTAAGGTTTTCTTATTTTGTGCATAGATGGCGCTATAACAATTTTATAGTTATTTCAAATAATGCAGTTACAATATTAGTTTTTAATATTTTAATTTAAATAAGTACAATTGTTTTATGTCGTAAATATGACGGTTTAATTTCATTTTAACGTTGAAACTCAGTCATAACATATGTCAACCCGTCCTACACATCGATTTTGATGTATACTCGTATTTTATGACCGTTACCTTCATTGGCTGTAGGCGTAATACTATAAATACTATTCACCTAAAGATATTCTATAAATATTGTCATTTTAATATATTATATTTTTATTTGACTTGTTGAATAACCAATATTTTATCAACATTTTTTGTAAATCTTGTAAACCACCCTTTAACAAAACAATAAGATTGCTATCAAACCCACAATCAAATACCGCGCGATATCCTGTCATTTCAACCATTTTAACTTTTAAAAAAGAAATCAAACTGCGTGTTTATCTCCAATCGGCACCCTGTTACTCGTTTCATGTGAAGGTTAACACCGATTCATTAAAAAACGACGCATGTAGACCCCCAAAAGACTGAAAAAAGGACAAGTGGAAGTCCAAAAAGATTACATTTTGGTAACCGAGCGGCGCCTAGTGGGTGCTGCGGCGGCGTCTGTGAATGCGAGGCTTTTTACATCTCACGTTTTGTAGTTTAGTTATTTGCTCATTATATATTAGTTATATTTTCACTTCTACTAAGACAAGCAGAGCATCGACTAACTTTCGAGACATTGGCGGAACTCAACGCATTTTTTTGTCTTTTTGTTTTGTTAAATCTGAGTACCCATTAATTATGATTATGTTTGGTAAAGTTATGTTACTTTAGCAAATACCTAATCTTTAAGATATTGATATAATAAATAGCTACAAATAAGAAATACACAGAAAATAAACTACTCCTCAAACAAAAATAACCGTCGGTCGTATATCAGTTCAAGACGGAAGGTGTAAAAGCTTAGATTGGTAAAGCGATATTTGTTGGTGTAGTTTTGTTGATCGTCGATGCTCACGCGCACCTAATTTATACACGTCTTCAACACAGTCTGGTCTTACTTGAAGGTGTCTACCAAAATTCACTTTTTTGTAATAATATAATAATTTTAGCCTTTATAATATAGCCTTTATTATAAGCAAAAAAAAAACAAAAATTATTTAAATACACACGAACCAATTCATACAGGCGTATAACTAATATATTCTGAATTCATCCAAAATAAATGTCAAACAACGAATTAAATCTGAATATGGAGTAAAAAAGACAACTACAAGTATATAATTGGTCCATTAAAATAAACGTGACTGATCGTGGCATATTATAAGCCGCGCCCAATTTAATGGTACAGCGGATGAAATATTTCATTTTGCTTCGAAGCTTTTCAACGTATATTAAGCGCGTAACTACTTAAAAAGTCATAAGTATATCTTTTTTTTATATTAGGAACAAATAAAAAAACTAACTATTAAATATGTTAATTTTTTCGTTCTGGTGTCGAGGCAAATGCGGCGTTGAGCTCCGCCATTCAACACGACATGCCTCTTGAATTTGCCAGAGCTGTATATTTTTTCATGGCAGCTTTATAATTTTCAACAGATTGTGGGTTCGGTTTCCAATCGACCAAATGATACATTTAATATTTTCATTTTCTCGCTCTGGTCTTAATCGCAATCTGTCTCAATCGATTCATTAAAATAGTAGTGGTAGTTCCCAGGTTACCTATATAAAGTGTAGACCCTCTATAAAGTAAATATATATATATTTATTAAATTATTGTTACGAATTGTCTGTACAATGAAAAATTGACAATTTATTTACTTTTACATAAAGCTTTTAAGTTTACTATAATATTCTTACGAGAACTTCGTTAATTTAATCTATTAAAAAAGGGTATATTTTTGTAGAGAGTGATTATGACGTGACTGTTTTTGGAAAGAATGTATGAGGGCTGAGATAACCATCTGCGGGCGACTTATGAATGAAACATTGAGATTTAAGATGTAATCTTAAACTAACATTTGAAAAAAGTTTGAATCAAGCAAGATTAAATAAGAATTTTAATCACTTAGACCATATTTTATGTCTAATAATCATAAAATGCCTTTTTAATAATACTGCAAGGAAATTTCAACCATACGATCTGAATTTATTCATAGTAATGTTTGATATATAATACACATTTTTCGACTTTCACACATAACATGGTAGGTAGGAGGGAACCCAGTGTTAAAAAACTTCTTTCCCTTTTTTCTGCCGAATCCTCGAAGCATTGCGTGTTGAGTGGTTGAACTCCACGCCGCGCTTTGCCTCGATACCAGAGCAAAGAAATGAAAATATTAAATATTTAATTTTCTCGAGCAACCAGGCCTCAAATTAATATAAAATTATATCCATCTGAATTTTATTGGAACGTAAATACTCTACGCGTATATTAAGCATTCTTCTTATGGTTTTCATTTACGGCATTTACAAGTTGAAACTAACATATCTCATATATCGTCGAGCTTATATTTACATCGTGTATTTATATCCTAATAGTGTTTTAATTCAAGAATACATTATATAAATGACATATCAATTCAAAGTTAACAAAACTGCGCGAACGATTCAACTTAAACCGCGATTAAATGAAATCTTCTTCAAATTGCATATTCGAAGCCGTAATTCTCTTGCTAAACCCAACACTGGAGTAAATGTACATAATTAAAGTATTCACCATACATTACTTTTTTGCGGCGACTGTCTTCAATCCTCACATAAATATAGGAAAACGCGGGCTCTCATTTTTTGTGACATCATTACACACATGAGCACGCATGCGCACATTGAATGCAGTTTAAAATGACTTTGCGCGTCTTGTTTATCATTAGAATCAATTATTTCTCCATTTACGTCTCTGAATGTGTCGTCGAGTTTTCAATGCGGCATTTTTTTTAAGAAATGATCGCTTTTTATGCAATATGAAGCCGATTCATATGCCTTTATCCCCTACTGCCTTACAATAGAGGCTAAAATATCAAAAGTTGAGGCTATTTTTAACCACGATGTAGGTTTCACATTTAATATTATGCATGCCACGATAATGAACACAAAATACCAAACTCGTAAGTATTCAAAGAGATATTTAAGGAATTAGCGCGTTATATTCATCAAATATTTACACTGAATTTATGAATAGGTTGGCTAATTCGTTTGCTTGATTGTCATCGCGATTAGTTCAGCGAGCTTTTGTGTCTCCCAATAATAAATACTGACAAATGTCAAATAAAATTGTTTTGTATTAACACAATTTTATTTTATTGTGTTCCGTTTGATCGATGAAATCGTTTTGTATAGATATTATGGACAGTTGTTGCAATAATATATAATTATTTGTAATAACTGACTAAGGAGCTTAAAAATAACGTAAACGCAATTTGCTAAAATATGCTCAGTTGGCTCAATTTTTTTCTTTTACTTTTCATTTAGAGATGATACCACTAACTTGTAAACTTTTTTTCAACTTGTCAAATTAAACTTATGAATTAATATTTTTTTGTAAAGATTAACATTTCGGAATGGAAACTTTCCGAAGTTTAGTTACAAATAACCAATATTCAAAATTACCATTCTTTATCAATTTTATTTACCAATTTTAAGCACTAGAATTGAGTATGAATCATATCGTCCGAGGCTGTCTGTATTGATAAAAGTTGATAAAAACCGCTTGTCAAATCTGATAGTCATGATCCAGACTTAGAAACCATCAGTATATCGAGCCTTATGAAGCTAATTATTGGACATAGACCTCACTTCTCCATTGTCATAACAGACGTGTATATAAATTTACTCTTCTACTCCTTAGCAATAATTTAAATAAAAATGGCATTTATCGTAACTCCGCCGATCACTACTAAAGGAGAAATATTAAAATGTATCTACAAAAAATACAAATATATCTTGTCCTGTATATTCCTATCATCCCTAGATAGCGTACCTATATATTTTTTTCTCTCGAGTGGGATCTGTCGCGTCTGTTGCCTTTCTATGTTGATTTAATTATAAAAGAAATGCCAATGAGATGGAAATAGTGACTGCGCCCCCACGGGCGAGGTGTGGCCAAAATTAGAGAGAATGCATCAATTAGGGCGATTACAGGAGGTTTCGCACATCCTGTCTGCACTGTGTGGGAGTGTAGTACGTGCTTTAAATCGTTCGTACCTGCTGTAAAAATATTTACAATTGCGATAAATACAGACATCATCACATCATATTAAAATGAAATATTTATTATATTCGCTTATATTCGCTCTGGTGCCGAGGTAAAGTGCGGCGTTGAGTTACTCAACTTTATACGCAATGCCTTAGGTTCCCTCTACCTAGCCTGTATGTGATAGATACAGCGTGAAATTGGTAAAAGAAATTTATAAATTATATCTTAATGTCTAAAAAATATAAAATATCAATGACTATAGTTTTATAATTAAAAATATTTGAGAGAAGTAAATTTAAATTAATTTATTTTATAAAATTAGAACAGAAAAAAATGATAAGACGATTGAAGTACTTACTCGGGGTCCTATTATCGAATTGATTTCTCACATAGAAAATTGAAGAAATCAAAAACTTCCGTTACATCTGTGTATATATTTGAATATTTTTAGTAAAATCGAAACAGGAAGTCAATTATGAAGGAAATCCGGCAATTAAATGTATTTATTACTAAGATTAAATTCGCACTGTGTCCATAGAATAATTAAACTAACAAATGAAAATGATAAAATTAAAACATTATAAATATAGGAGTATGTAAGTAATTAAGTTATAGAAACAGAGTTCAGAATCATTTCAAAGTTTTTTTTTTTATTTAATTGCAACCTTCGTGTCAAATGTATATAAAATAGATTTTTTTAATATTTTTATAATATAATTCTAGAATTCGGCTAGATTCAAGAATACGAACTAATTAAAGGTACTTGCAACATATATCAATCATCGCGTTACAATTAAACACTTGTTTATAAAGAATATTATATATTAAATAATATTATAGAAAGGCCTTCGTTGTATATTTTAATTTAATTTAATTTAGTTTCAGATTATATAAATTTAGTCAAGTTAGTAACTTGCTGCAAATTTTAAGCAAACAGGTCAGGCTTGCTGGTTAGCTAAGAAAGCTTGCTAGTAAAAAAAAATAATATTTTTTAAAGTTACAAACAAAAATGATATTTTATTAATATACTCACTGTTGTCCTTTGTTAAATCAAAGTAGGCAGCTGGGCCAATGACCAAATTCGCGGCTCACGCGGCGACCGCTGATGTGAAAGTATGTGGGAATTAATTACTATTTACACAGTTTGCAACGAGCAATAACAAAAATAATAAACAAAGTCAATAGGTCACGCGTGGGCGTGGGCGCTCCTTCTCTTTGTATCTCTTTGACCCGCTAATTGATACAGTTGTGGTACACTCCGTACGGTAACAAACCGTATACGTTATATTTAATATTGTTGTTTTGCTTTTTAGTTTTCGACGTTAATAATAATCTGTAAATTTCATTGGTAACTTGTTAACGATCTTTGTTCGTTTGAACGAAATATCTGTTCATTGAAATATTTTTTACGAAATAAAAAAAAAGCATTCACGCTATATTACGCACTCGGCAGGATAGGTAGAGGGAATCTAGTGTTAAGACACTCCGCTCATTTTTCGCCGAATTCTGGAGGATTTGTGTGTTGACTGCTGCAACTCAACGCCGCGCCTTGCCTGGAGTGCAATAATGAAAAGATAAAAAATTTAAATAAATATTTCATTTCCGCGAGTGGGGTTTGAACCCACAACCAATCGCGCTTATAATCACACACATGTTCCCCTACGCCACAATTGGCATCAAGCCTGAATATTTGTTCATTTGAAAAAAATATCTCAATTTATCAAAATTACATATATATCATATATTTTATTAAACAAAGATGAACACAACAATTTGCATAAAATCAGTTCACTCGTGAGTGATACAAATCGATGGATGACATAAGAGCGTGTTGACCTCTCGTGAACCCCGATACGCTATAGCCGTATAGCCTTGACGGGAGTAGCGACAACCTCCGACCACAAAAAATATCCCTCAAACCAGCTCAAGCAGCCCGAGCTTTGATGTAAGCGCGCTCGCAAATCACAAATCCAACCGAGATTAACATCCATTATTTTGCATATTATTGACATTTACTACTACATCGCCTTTATTTATTTATGCTCCAACTTATTTGGGAAGTATTTTTTTTGAACTTGTCCACATATAAAAATGTTGGCGGGAAACAAAACGAGTGTCAAATTTATGGCAGGGCCGATGTGTGTCAATGCAAAATTTATATTGTTAACTTCCAATGTTTTCTGTTTGAAATACGGTCCTTGTGACGGAGCCGAGATGTGTTCAAGGATAAACTGTTAGATTATGAATATAAATGACGTGACGTGTGGACCGAACACCGCATGTACAATATAAGTATGGTCCTAAGGCTTGTTTTAATTGATTTAGTGAATTTCAAAATTTAATATATAATGCTCTTTGATCATTGTACTTTAAATTTCTGTTGGAATTATAAATAAATTATTACGTTCACGCTGAATCCCCCTCATAGGAACCTAGTCTTAACTCTAAAATCTAACAGTGACGGATCTCAACGCCGAGCTCTTGCCTTGATACCAGAGCAAAGAAATAAAAATATTAATAAGTGATGAATCATTCCCCCGAATGGGCATACACGCTTGTGCCTCAGCGCCACGTCGGCCTCATAAATTGTTTTATTAATTAGTGATTTCATAAAATCCATATAAAATGCTTTTTTATCACTAATTATGAACAATAAAACAAATAAGGTAACGCTTTTATAATTTACATAATTGATTTTTTAAATCATAAATCCTTAAGAAGACTCGACGACTTCTACAATGTCTATATCTAAGATATTTCATTTAACGGTTCTGTCTGTTCTGTTTTTTTTTTTCGATTTGAAATTTGTACCTAAACTGATATTCTGAATGTAATGTTTTTCGTTCAAGAAAATTTTAAAATATTAATTTTATATAGTGGACAATGAGTTTTTCCATTCCCGTAGAAATTTTGACAAAAATTTGGAAAATGGGTCCCAGTGATGTCCTCTACGGAAGAAATACGATAAATTTCGTAAATGCTTTGGCTGTGCATCGTCTGTCAGTCACAGAAGAGTTTTATGTAAGTATAGATATTACCACAGAGTATAAAACAACAATTATAATTTATATGACTTAAAAAATATGGTTTTTAGTCAGTTTGAGCTCTTCAAAGGCGCTCAAACTAATACAGCAACATTGTTTCAAGTTTTATTCATACACTAAGGAAAAGAAAAATCTTTACATATGCCTGTAAACTCGTTCTAAAATATTTCTAAATATTTATCATCAATTTCTTGCATCTTAACTCGATTAAATTACATCGATGTTACTTTTTTTAAAAAGAATAAATACAGGATATAAGCTAAGTATATATAAAATTTACATAAAATTATTGCCAGTAAATTTTAATGATTACTTTAAAGATGTCCGATTCAGAAGCATAATATCACCATAAGAGAATACTAAAGTGGTGAAAGTTAATTGATATCAGATGACGCAAATAAATGAAACCTAATGTCATAGCGATCACGACTAATTCGTGGTAAATATATTATATATTTGCATTGTATTAGGTATTATTTCACTAACAATAACGCCCTGAAACCTTAATTAAGATTTAAATAAAGTTAAATTTGCCAGTCAATCCTGTGTAGGGACTCGTTATGGCGCGGGGACACAAAATGTGCCTGCAAAACGCAACTGGTTCTTTGAAATAAAATATTAATTTAAATTTATATCTACATTTCTTCGCTCTGGTGTCGGGGCAAAGCGTGACGTTGAGTTCCGCCACTCAACATGCAATGCCTCCATAATTCGGCAGAAGAACTGCAGGGGATTGTCTTACCACTAGGGTCTCTCTACCTATACTGCTGTGAGCAAAAGAGAAGAAGAAAGAAGTGTGAAGCAGATTTCTTTTTATTTGTCCAAATATATTTTCACTGGTTTAATATAATCTAAATATAATTAACGTTTCTGAGCATATCTTAAAATATCTATATATTGATCGAGCTTTTGATTGAGCTATTATCGCCGTCATAATTGATTGTATGGGATAAAAAATTATCAAGCTCTAAAAGGCATGAAATATGTACTGGTGTATTATTAAAATGAGATGGATATGACCGCCCATGATAATCCTGTAGTTAATGATGATGAAAAAATATTTATACAATTATCTTTTAAAGTTTATATATTGTTAAATCATTAACGTCTGTAGCTCTCGCTGAGTAAATATTACACAGATAACTAGAGTTTACAACTAACATGTTCAATACACATACACACACAAAGCCATTGATTGTATAAAAAATACTTCTTAAATAAATTTCATTAAGCTTTATATTTATTAAAAATTTCCAAATGAATTACATTAGCTTTTAAAATAAAACATCCTGTTACCATTTACATATATTTAGAAATAAAAAGAGTTAGAAAATGTGAATACGCCGGTGTACGACGTACTAAAGCAGTATTTACAACTAGCGCAAGTGAGACTATTTATCACAATTGGTACGTTAGACCCCGCCCACGTGTGTCGTTCACCGCATTGGCTGCCGGCTGCTGGCCGCGGGGTCCGCGATCGAATCCGTTACGCTTATATATACGTGCATTTCGTAATGGTCTTACTGTAATTAGTGCAGTGGGAAATATTTAATATATTATGTCATATACGTTTTGAGATTGTAAATAAATTTTTAAATGTATATTTTTAATACTTATTTTATTTTTGTTCTGTATTCATCTATATTTAATGTTGAATAAATATAACTAAAAAAAATTTGACTAGATTATTGTTAAACGTCACGTTTACAGGGAAGGCCCTGATTATATATCTATATATAAATCACTATAAAAATGTTGTCATATTTCAATAACTTAACAGTTACTCGTTTGTACACTGTGGCACTGCTGCGCCACAGACAACTTAAGACAATGCATATTATTGCATTTACGTGGGATATAATTGTGTATCGACACATACATGCCCACTTATAACAGCGACACCAGTATTTATACATACTCATATATACGTAGAAAGTTGTAACTTACATTCTAGATTCCTCATAGTACCAAGCTTTGAATAAATTTATATATTATATCTATTGTACATCGCCTGTTTATAATAAGACGAAATCTTATTCTCGTACTCTATATGTATTAACAGAAAGCTTAAATCGATCAACCTAAAATTATAAATTATATATGGTTAAAAAACTGATTAATATTAAGCTTAATTTGTATATATCATATAAAAGTATATATTTTCTTTACTACTTTTTTATGCACTCTGTTGTGGACTTTCTGCCCAATATTCATGGCACTGTATGTTGAGTGGCGTAACTCAACGCCGCATTTTGCTGTGTTACCAGAGCGATGAAATGATGCATTCTCTCGAATATAAATCGAACCAGAAAAAAAAAATCATATGTGATCATATGTATATACAGACAAACATATAATTGTATTGTAACATAACAAATTTCCTATAGTATTTTATGATTTCTTAACAAATGTTCGTTTTATTAATCATACAAAACCTTATTAAGCACCAACGACTCTCAACGCGCTCGTATCCTTTATCTGGTCCGTTCCGTTTGCCCTCCGACCCGTTACATTTACCGTTAATTATCAATATTTGAATGCAATAACGGTCGCTCAATAATAAAAGTGACGCATCACTCGTCATTCGGACACGGCAACTGCATATAACTGCAATTATAAGTACATATCAACGTTTTTATAAATTCGAACAATTAATCGACGTATATTATATAAGTTAATGATTTTTCTATTAGAAATCGATGTCGATGATAATGCAAAGCGTAGCATTAAGTTCTGTCAAGTCTTTTCCTGTGTAATCTGTGTATCTTATAATACAGCATCCCGCAGTATACTGCACATAGGCAGGCTATACGTGTGGAGCGACGGAACTCAACGCCGCGTTTCGCCTTGTTACCACAGCGAGGAAATGAAAAAGGGTTCGTTTGCTCGCTTGAACCCGTAACCCCTGCGCTACGTATATTGCGCTTAGGTATAGTTAACTATACAATTATGTAAGCTAACTATACAAAACAATAAAAACTATATAGTATGTAATCGCTAAAAATATTAAAATTAAATCTACTGGACAAAAATATTGCCACCTAAGAAAATTTACACCTTCAACTTTATTCGGCTACAAGCTTGCAAGCCGTGTGCCGTTATTATGTAGTTAAATTATAAGACTATAAAATTAAAACATGTTTAAAATTATGAATATACGCGAAAAAAAAATGGAAAATAACGACACCGTTACGATGTCAACTTCCTGCGCTTACATCGTGCACTAATCGAAAATCGAATCGACTACCTTTAATTTCAAGCATCTCAAAATGAATCACATAGCTATACTTATGAACATAAAATACTGATATAATCGAACTCCAATTTCGCGCTCCCGTTGAAGAAAGTACTTTTACTTTTTCACCTTATAATTTTCTCACGGCCACCGACTGACTCACCTCTCGTTCGCGGCGGCTGTGGACGGACCCCTTAATTATGACGTCATAGCCTCTCCGGTGATAATGGTCCTTTTTTGAAGGCTTCAGACACTAATTTAGTGGCATAAACCCAGTGTATCTTGTTAGGTTAGTTTGGCAAACATTAAGTCCATTTAGATTGACCTGATAAAGATTAACATTAAAACATTTTGTTGAGTTGTTAAGATTTGCAGGCTTAACTTCGAAATTTATTGACGCAGGTATAATGAGGATGTTCTCTTGATATCGTTATAGTTTTTTTTTTT
>JBAIZZ010000306.1:3955866-4149188 GCA_037355905.1 Heliconius aoede
ATAAAATAAAATTACTTGAAGTTGCGACTATACTTAATGAATTGCCGCTTCAAGCTTTGCAACGAGTTAACAGATTGTACAAATTACCAAGTGGCATATTCTACAGGATACTTCATATATATATTTAAATATAAAACTATGCCATCATTCTATCGATCTCGAGGACTTACCTTACAATGTGGGTCGATATGACATATTTCATCTATATTGTATTCACGACAGGACACTACATTAAAGTACGCTTGTGATTAATAAAATTAAAAATATATATATTATATTTTATTTATATTACATTATTTTATTAATAATGATACATAGTGTCATAAGTGTAAGAAACTATAGAGTATATTGAACAGAGTACTTACAGTCAATATGCAACATTCTTACGGACGTCGTGTATAGGTCCGGTGTCGCATTCCCTTTGAGTAAAAGTCAAACATTGCCTTCACGTGTCTCGTGTATGACCAAAAAGTATTTGAAGATTTCAACACAACCTTCTAAGTGCTTATAAAAATAGCTTCATTACACTGAAACTACGAAAGCTTAAATGTGAGATGTTTTTTTTTGCACGTATTGTCTCAAATACTAACGAGTAAAATTTAAAAAATTGCATATTCTTTGCCTTTTTCCCCATTAGTATAACGAAAATAGGTCTACTTCGATTCGAAATTCAAATAAAGTCCGATAGGTTGACACCAATACTGTACTTACCATTAAAGCCTGAAAATTTACTTTCCTTAGAAGGACCGTTGCCCTTAATAAGTATAAATTAATAAAGTCACTGAAATACTGCGCCCACTCTCACTCCTTATCGTTATCACCTATTGTAGAGAATATTAATAGGAATGAGTTGCAATTACGTATTGTGTTGAACACTGTAATTTGTTACACCTATAAAATATTCAAGTAAATTATTCAAATTAACAAACTTTAATTTTAACGCAGCCTCTAAGTTTACTGCGAAGGTAGTAATACTGCAATTTGTACGTCCTGTGTAGGCAAGCTGCATAGAAGATTTAATTTCGTCAAATATTTTATTTTATTATTTGACAAAATAAAATCTCTTTTGAGACGGATTGTGTTTTCCCCCTCTCTCCATTTGATTAGAAATATCAGTGGCATACAGCGAAACTCAACGCCGTGACCTAGACCTAGTTAATAGTTATATTAACTCCTTCAAGTTGACATCGAACTAGCAACCTTCACGAGAACTGCCGGATATTTTTCCGATGCGTCTAAAAATGCTTGAAAATACTAATATAGATAAATATTAACATCACAATAAACGAAACTACAAGAAGAAACATAACGTCAAACCTTTCACTTGCATATATATATATATATATATATATATATATTACGAAGTTTATATTATACAGTTAGTTTTATGTGTAACAAAATAATATTGATGTTGTTTGCCAGATTCGTTTTTGATAAGTACAATAAAATGTTAAAAACTATAATAAAACATGCCCGTATTAAACCTTCGGCGTCAGCAGATCAAGTCACGGAAGAGTTCTCAATATTTGTTCCGAACAAATATATTAAGGTTATAAAACACAGCGTGTAGGTACCTGTACGTTGTTTTACTCAATCGTAAATACTTTTTGTAATCCGGTATTAACTTTTAAAATATTTGAATTCAATATAATAATCAGAATCAATAAAGAAGAGCTGGTTTTGTGCATATGTAGCACGAAATTATGATGTCTATCAGAAGCAGCAAGTATATGTTAACTCGAGGGGGAATCGAACCCACAAACGTCGCCTTTACGGGCGGCACCCTTGTGCAACTGCGCCACGACGGCTACATGAATTAATGAATTTAATTATATAATTATTATTTATACTGATTTTGTCAAATAATGTTATAAAGAAAACTTATTGTTTTAACAGATTAATCAGAGGAAAGGTATTATTAAGATGCTTCGCTTCCCACTTTCAGCTCAATTTTCCAAACATTGCATTGAGTGGCGATAATCAGTGTTTAATTTATTTCAAATTAGGTCATATAGTATTATAAATGCATCAATATAATACGATACCAACAAAATGTGTCATTTATTATTTCTGGACTGTGAGAGTATTAGCTAACAATAATTTTAATATGACGATAAACTCATTATAATTTATATATTTGACTATATTCTCTACCGTTTGAATTGAAAGCTGAATTTATTCAGCTTTCTTTTAACTTTAGTTAACTTTACCTTTAAGTTAGTTAATTTTAGTTAACACTAGAAGCGCCGAAGATTGAGACCTACCTACCTTGAACCGCCGTCGTGAAAAATTTGTCACATTTTACTTATTATATTGATTGTTGATATAAGACAAGAAAGTTATTATTAAAATAATTATTAATAAAATACACAAACCATAAAATTTTATATTGAAACCAGTTTTGCCCCACTTATCAAGCTATAATTTTTTAAGATTTAAACTCAAATGTATAGCTTTCAGATTTATTCTTGAATTACGAATAATTCTTGTGGATGTAAGCTGCCTTAATTCATAATTATAGGTTAACCGAAAGTACCCTATTAGTTTTGATCCCCTTTATAGTGACGAAATACGATATAAATGATCATATCTTTTTTTTAAATACGATTTTTTCAGGAAATCAAGGAACTGTAGATTGTCATATAGTTGATATTCATATACAAATTCCAATTAATATAATTATAATTATATGTATTTTATAAAAATCGTACCGCATTCGTATCGTAACGTATAAATGTAACGTGTGAGTGTGTACCCTCAATTTCTAATTGATAAGAATCGTCAACAATCGCACAACTGTGTATAGATAGATAGCTGTAGATGTTTGACGTTCGACGTCATCGCGAATAACCTTTGTTTGCTGACCAAAGAATTACGTATTGAATGAATGTATATTTATTTATTTGATATTTTTAGTGGTTTTTGTTGTTCGTCATAGATATAAATAAATATTCACTTGTTGTTGTCATTTATTTTTAGTGCTACCTTATATGGACATCATTAATATTTATTGTTTTAAGTTAAATTTTGCTAAACTATTTAAAAGGAATTTATTATTTACATTATATATATATGTGTGTGTGTGTGTTTATATAAATATATAACAAATAATAGTTACTTGTACATTACTTATTGTTTTTTTTTAATTTATGATATAGAGATGGATGCTTGGTATTCGTTAAACCTTGACTTACCTCTAAAATATTTCGTAAAACGTTAATGAAGCATCTAACATATTCTCATTAGTTAAAAGTTATTACCTCATTAGTGGAAAAAAATATATAAATCAAAGTAAAGTAAAAAATAATAATATCCGAAATATTAAAGAAAATTTTATTTTCATTTAGTAGAAAAAAAAACCATTTGAGTAAATATCGATTGACGTTTATCAACATAGTTTTGTTTATCAGTAACAATCGGTTATCTATACAAATAACGTCTAAGAACTTAGAATGTCGTTTGTTAAATTCTTAGTAAAAAAATACATAAAGTAACAAGTGCAGGCGGACACATTGAGTTCACACCTCACGAATACGTCAAAGTGAGGACTCTGACGCAAAGATATTGACCAAGTGTCCGCGTCAACGCCAAATTACCAACCAAGCCAACGTTAGATGTAAGGGTACTAAAAAATAATTACGCGAGCGACGTACATGGGGCCAATCTATTTATTTACTCGTCGTGGCCGGCGGTGACCCGAACGCTCGCTTGCCTTGTCCTTTTCCATAAAAAAAAATGACTAACTACTACCAACCATCAAAAAGTAATATCTGATAAAGTGATAAGTGATGCGTGTTGGTTCAAATTCATCAGAAATTATATTAAGATAAAAAATAATTAAATATGAAAAAATAAAAATTAGTATGTATTGGGATTTGAACCCGCTCCTCTTTTGAAACCGTCTAAGTTGGACCAACTAAGCAATACGTTCTCATCGTCAAAATTCTTATATGCTTCTAAGTGTGGAATGTTACTTTAAATAAAAAAAAATTAATACGTTTAATTGAAAGCAGATGATTTTTTTGTATTGTAAAAATAATACGTCTCGTCTTCTGTGACCATATATAGAATCTATTTATTCCAGATACAATAGTACGTCATACATGTACTGTATTATCACTTAAAGTTAGAAATTACAATATTGTGCGTCATAATAGTACAAAATATTAAGTAAAAGGCGTGGCCGTCCGCCGTTACTGAGAAAAGTTCCCACGTCACCAAAAGGTAGTAACGTCGCTAGACATCTGTTTGTACGATTCGGAATGTTGCCATAAATAGAATTCTAATTTTAAATTATACAGAGTGTTCTTGTCAGCACCATTTTAAATGAAACCACAGTTTTAACAACTCTATAAAAACCTTGTATAATTTGCAAAAAAAAAAAATCCCGAACTTTAAAAAGTTTTTTTTTTTCCAAACACTAAAAATAATAAAATTATCAATGTAAATGAAACTAACAATATAATATAGTATCTATTGACAAAATGTGTAAATTTGATTTATAATACAAAATTTGTTTCAAATTTCTTTACAAATATTTGTATTTCTATTATTAAATTCACAATTACAATTGTATCCTTAGATTTCGTTATCTATTTAATTTATACTTACCTCATTACGCTACCGCCTTCAGACGTAGGCGTTCTATCACGCGCTCAAAACTTTCTCACACTGTTGCTACGATTAGTTACCGTCCACAGACACAATATCTCTTTCTAAATATAGATATAACAACTATTTTATTATACTGAAATATCACTTGTTAAAATAAAACTTTAAAAAATCAAAGATGCTCTTAATATTATCTTTGGATTCTCATCACCAGGAGAAACGAATAAAATTTCAAAACGAATCGTACGAGTCTAAACTTTACGGTTTTACTAATAAATATCCTAGGGCTTAACTCAGTACTTTCAGACTCCATCATAATACCAATTCGAAAGTGCCATGTAATTGTGTTGTCATCTGTTCTACATAATAAGTATGAACGTGTAATTACTAAGTAACACGATGGTAAAAAAAGTATCAGTGATTGAAATGTTCTATAATGACGTTATGTTCAAAATGAATCAATCTATTACAGTTCAATAGCACAAGTAACTATGGTCTGAGAATAACTTATTCAAAATAAGTTAGTATTTTTCTATGCCCGTACCTCACAAGAATTAAACCGGATAACTCATATAAATATATAATAGTAGTTTATTTCACACAATGAGTCCAAACGCCCGGAAACTTAATTTTGATAACTTTTATAAAAAAAATTACTTGAGCACGTTGACCTATTATCCTGAAATTTTATGGGAACCATCCTTGGCCGACGTTTTTTATTTAAAAAAAATATAATTAATATTAAATTCATTTTAAACAAATCAAAATTTTATTTTAATTTTAACTACTAGCTGTAAAAAAAGAATCTAAAAAGATTTAATATCCTATGTTAACTATGAACATATTTTAATAAAACACCGGCAGTTTTAGTTATGAAGTAAGCAAGGGACCCGTTCGCATTGACGGCTCACGAACTGAATAAGTATTCTATATAAGGATACATTAAATATCATATTTATTGAAAATTCATCAATTAAAATACTTCATCAATAATAAACTTCAAGCTTTATTATTTATGATTATATGAAGAATTAATAGGAGTTGTACCTTTAAAATTACATTTTTCTAACATTATATTTATTATTTAATACGAAAAATTGTTGTGGTTAGTATTCTTATAAACTTTCCAGTTATTTTATACCCACACACAATCTAACAGTTAATTTCCTTAAACCTTGCACAACATAAGATCCTATTAGGCACAATTAACTTTTTAATTTTATTGAAAGTCAAAACGGAGTGTCGTAGCAAAAGGCCATTCTCTTTGCATACACTGTGATATGCACGATAAAGCAAAATAGAACTAAAAGTAGAAAAACATGGAGAATGTCTTTAAAGAAAACAAGATAGTCTTAGTATATATTATGAAATTGTATTACTATATATACTATAAAGTGTTCAACCTTCAATCATCTAATAAATACATTTAAAATGTAGAGTTATAAACGAAATTTATTTATAATACTAGACATCCTTCCTTGATTTAAGAATCAAAGGAATAGTAAAACGACGGCTTCCTTCGCTCAACGTGCAACATCTGGAAGCTTGCGAACAGTATACAGAGTAACTTAGCTATCACCAGGAATCTTATTTATATTTTTTTTGTTAAAATTTAAATAGCCGTTCATTGCCAAATGAAACATATCGTTTTATTGAAGAATATATGTACATATTATAATAAGATCATTTAATAAAATATATGAATAATTTTAATTTTACATATACCTAACAAGAAAATGAATATTTTTCGATTTATTAAGCTTTTAAACATATTCTCGATATTATTTATCTACACCAGAGCTTAACACAACATAATTCAACATTAAAATGCCATAACTACATATATTATTATTGCTTCAGGTTATTGTCCATTCATCACAAATGGAAAGGCGCACAACTTCCCTTCATTCAAGAGAAATATTCACTTCGTTTGAGAACAATTGAGCATATAAAATAAACAGCAATGAATATAAATAAGATTTTTAGTGTGTTAGAAATTATTTTTAATAATAAAATTTGTATAGTTTTTTATCTAGACCACACTTTGACTTAAGGAATACATACATATTGGATTTTATTCTAGAATAGATTTTTGTTCCTGAGAATATAATTAAAATAATGAAAAAAATATATAATATTATACATATACGTGTCTTGCGCAGGTCGTGTCTGCATCATGAATCTAATTCACCCGACGCGACGTCTCAACGCTCTTGCACACTGTGGTCACGAGCTGACTATCAAACTCTGATCAAATGTAAGGTCAGTTCCATGTCAATAAAATGACACGCGAAATAAGGATGCCTAACTAGTTTAGTTTTTATTTACGAAATGAGAAATTTGATAGCAGATAATTTAAAATAATATTATTTTCGTAGTGAAGAAAATTCAAAGATCATATCTGTGATGGCGAATAAAATGAACGTGTTTTATAGATATAAGTGAAGCTACAGACACAGATTGACACGTCCTAGTGCTATTGCTATTGCTTCGAATTGCTTGTGAAGCCTCACCCTATACCTATTGTACCCTATATCTATTGTATGCATTTTATACAAAATAAATTAATAATACAAATTTATTATTAATATGTATGCTACATATTTTGAAAACTTTAATGACAATACAAAATGTATTGTATCTCTACGTCAAAACGGATTCGATGTTGCTAAGATGAAATATTTCTACCTTAAATCAAAATTAATATAAAATATTTAAAACAAAATTATACATAATTTTTTTAGGGTTCTGTGCCTTTTAAGAAAAATAAAAACCCTTATAAGATCACTTTGTTGTCCGTATGTCTGTCTGGCTTTCAAGTCTTTTCTCAGGAACGCTTGGAGATATTGAGTAGAAATTCAAACAATATACGTAGATTTTTGGCGCTTGAAAAAAAGATATGAGCGTTAATATCGCAAGTAACGCGTATTTCGACACTATAAACAACAGCTAGGTCATACTAGATGAGATTAAATCTGAAAAATGTACATTTATGGTTAAATAAAAAATTGTCTGTATTTTAAGGGTGCCAAAATTTGGTATTTAAGGCGCCAGGTCAAGTGAGGTATCAGATGAAAAGCTAAGCCTGAATTTCAGAAAAAGCTCGAGACCTCCAATTTTTGTACAGAACCCTAAGTAGGCGAGCCCGAGTCGCGCTTGCCCGGTTTTTCTGTATACGTAATATGTACTGCAATATTGTATACAATATTCAGAAATTAAAGCCCGATATCGAAAGCAGTGAAAGTTTCAATCTAATATACACGCCTAGCAATTTTAGTACCAATCATATCCATCACGTACTCTATTGCAATAATATGCATATTTGGTTATGTTAATATGTAATCTACATAATTACATGTCAATTGAAGTTTATATTGCAATAAGAGTGCTACATAAGCGTGAATGCATAGCAATAAGGTGCCGGGACGTCTTTTTTATGCTGGCCATAAACAGCCCCGTAACATTAAATAATTACATCTATTATGGCGAAGCTCTTTACAATTTATGTCAAACAACTCCATGTAAAGACATAAACGTGTTAAATAGATTATAAAACATGCAGATTTAATAAAGCTCCTTCAATTGCTTCTTCGAGAGAAAGAGGTTATTTCTAACGTGGCGCAGGTTCACAAAGTGTGACTGTAAACGCGAATGTGCGAGTTTCTGCGTGAAACTCGCACATTCGCGTTTTCGCGTTGAAATTAAAATTTAATTTGATTTAATTTTTTCATATTATTTCTTAACACAGCAATAGAATTTGGATGCAGATCAGATAGAACAGAACAAAAATGGATAGTCTATAATAACAATTGGTTTCAATTTCACAAAATTCCAGTAACCTTCCTTCCTTCGTGTAATTTTAATTTAATAGTAATAAAATATTTATAACATTTTGTAACTATTAAATTATAAAATATAATATAAAAAGGTTTTTATTTTTAATTAGCGCACGGGCACGGCGGATAGTATGTGATCTCCGCGGCTCATGACCCCGGCCTTTAAAGTGGAGGTAGGTGCGCTTTTTAAAGGTACACATGTCGTATCGACAAGAGAACACTACCGCAGTTAGGCCATTACACAGTTGTGTGGAGCTTGAAAGGAAGTTTTTAATTCCTCCTACGAGTATATACATTATATATATTTCATTAGATATATTTTTGAATACATTTGTAATTACGTAAAATTATAAGTAATAATCAAGTTACTGACTTTAAAGCTTAGCTTAATTAAAAAGAACGTCACATATCCGAATTCCCAAATAAAGTGTTACTCACTTTATCTTGTTTGAAAGTGATCGTAATCACCCCCATTTTTGGCGCCTTTAAGTTACTCATAGTAATTTGTGGGCGGGCAGTATTTCCTAACACGTTGTAAAAGCGTCATCGCTCACCAAGGTCATATATCAAATATTTTGTTGGTGATTTTCTATGAGAATAAAAAAGTAATTCAAATAGGCTCTACGATTAGTCACTAGATATAGCTTATGTCGCAAAAAATCTTATAAAGTTTTCATTTCTATATATTCTTTCAAACTCGTGCCGTAGGTACTCGTTGCAGAGGGATCTTACAGCGACATATTCAAAAAGAACTCAGTGTAGAGAAATCAAATATAACGCACGCTATAGTAGCGTAAATATTAGACTGTAGTTTGAGTAATGATTTTAGATCCCGTCAAAAAACAAAGAAAATATTAGGAAATAATTCATTGTACAACCAATGTTACTCATGAAGCCAACTCTCAAGACCTCGCGATGTTTTACCAGCAAAATTATGCAATATTTTCTAAACGTGACTAATATATTATGTTAATCAGTAAAAGTAGTTTTACGTCAGTCATACGTGAGGATGTAAATTGTCCAAATTGAATCATCTTTTGGCCGCTATCCCCATCACCAAATTTGATCCTTGCTGACTCATACACATAATGTTGTCCAGCCATATAAAATTCTCAATGAAACGTCTATAGATGGCTTTATTTGAAGGTATTAATTAGATGGTCAACAGAAACTAATAAAATTTTCACCACTTATTCCATTAAGACAAATTTGATTACTTAAATACTAAATTATCGATATATCTTAATGTAATTTTACGCATTGTAAAGAGAATTTCATTAGACTAATCCATATATGTCCATACATATATATATATGTACTGAGGTAAGACGCACGCACAGCCGTAACCGTTAATGGTAGAAACGTGAAATTTGGACAGATATTTATTTTCATAACGTGGACATCCACTAAAAAGGGATTTTTTTTAATTTTTACCTTGAAGGGATGAAATAAGAGTGGAAATTTTAAATGGCAAGATCTTTAAATTGGCACCAATTTTTATAACATTTTAAATTCAGACTCAAAAAATATGTTTTTGAACACGAGTTTCACGGTTTATTAGAATTTAAACTCTAAAATGAAAATAATTTGATAAATATTCGTATGATTCAAGCGTGCGAAGCCACCTGAGTCTGTTAGTATATATATTATGTGTATAATATGATATTTTTGTGTAGGACAATACAATCAATTCATATATTTAATTATGTAACTATAATCAATACTTACATAATTAAATATTATATAACATTGAATAATAAAATCAAATATTTTAAATTATTTGAAAGTAATTAATTACCATATATAATATACTTATTATGTTAAATAAACATTGGTAAGGTAAATATACATACATATGCAAAATATGTTTCGTAAAGAAGTAATGCAAGTGTACGGAGCGGTATGCGCGTGGGCCGAAGACGAGAAAGTATGATCGATAGGTACCGTAGACTATGCTCAGATGGTTAGCACTGCAGAATGATTTTATCACTTTAACCATTAACCCTAGTGTCAGCTGTTTCATATATATCTACTAATATTTTTTGTGAATATTTATTATATGAAATAATGCATAGGAATAACTATAGTTTTATACACTATATTATATACTAATTTTATATGTATTGGGATAAAATGCATGTGAATCGAAAAAAAATATTATAAAAGAATAAATATTTTAGAGAGGTCATGGTGGCGCATGCGTGTTAGTATTGTGGATAAAATGATTATATTATTGATGATCCCCAAACGGTGAACTTAGATATTTTCATGTCCTTCTATCATGGGCTTCCATCGTCATAACTTGGTAACGATGGAACTGGATGGAAGAATAAACCAGACATGCGCGAGTCTGACTCGCCCATCGAGGGTTCCGTACCAAAAATTGGAGGTGGAGCTTTTTCTGAAACTCAAGCTTAACCCTGTCATCTGATGCCTTTCTTGAACTTGAACGGCTTTAATATCAAATTAATTTGCCCCCGTTTGCCGCGTTTTAATCCTATTATTTTTTACTGTTTAACCACAAATGTATACTTTTCTGAACTAATACTACCTGTAGATGCTAGCTGCCAAATTTTATGACTAGGTCAACCGAAAGTAGTTTTCAAGAAAACGTGAGACCGAAACAAGTTTTCAAGAAAACGTGAGGCCATAGATCTGAGTATATAGTTTGAATTTTAATTCGATATCTAGAAGCGTTCTTGAGATAAAGGCTCTTGACACACAGACAGACAGATGGACCGACTGACAACACAGTGATCTTATATGGGTTCCGTTTTTTCTTAAAAATCCTGGAACCTTAAAAAACGTTTTTTAAATCGATCCACAAATCACAGAGTAATTGGTTGGACAAATAAAGTAATAAGTATAAAAAATACAGTTAACGAATATAGAACCTCCTCCTTTTTAAAAATAAGAAGTCAGACGAAAAAACTGTAGTCAGACTAAACACGATGTGTTCTTGGGGATTACATTACTATATTGTATTATTATGTAGTATGGTTAAATTCGTCGTGACCTTGCCACAGTCTGTCTGTGCTTCCATTATAAAATACAAAAGACGCGGGTAAGTATGAAACAAAACAGAGAGAAAAAAATTATTTAAAGCTTTTCTAACAAAAAAAAGTTTACTATTTGAAATAATTGAATCGTCGAGATATTGAATGAGTTTTTTCACATAATATCATTCATTCTATATCACAGTGTACAGGGGACCTAAAGTGTGCCGTATTAATATTACAGTCTGAGGTATTTCAGAGCAAATAATTTAATGTAATTACACAAAAACACAGTGAAGTAACAAATAATTACGCGTAATTATTATGAATACAGTTATTTGGTATTTTGAACTCATGTCTTATATTCCTGTGAACATTACGTTTTTAAGTAAGGACTGAAAAGAAATATAATTAAAAAATAAAATAACTCAACAAGAAAATTAAGTATACTACAAAAATTTGGATACAACCAATGCCCTAAATGTCTTAAACATTATCCTTATCATAAAACCTACGTGCTAATAAATATATAAAGAAGCTTTCACCGCGCCGACACAGGAAACCGTTCAAATAGATGACACTTATCTATTACAATATGTAATTTATCTTTGGTTGATTTTAGGCGTTACACTTACCCAGTAAAGGAGAGAGTAGACTGTGGCCTTGATATCATTTCGCACATGTATCTAAGAGTCTATTCGTGTCATTTTTTTCGTCCGATAGATATGCAAATGTATGTACGTACCGCAAAGAGTACATCGACCTTGCGTCTCGTCGCCCACAAACTGTATGAATCAAGCACAGATCTAGCGTAACAGAACGCCAGCGGAGTGGATCCTAGTGACCTAGTGATTTCCATAACACGTGTGGGCGGGCTCGTGTGCATTCACGGTATGTGGTGGGTTATGTTATGCACATTGCATATGCATTGCAGGTGACAAGGGTCGACGAATCGTCAAAAAGTACGATTGAATTAATTGCCAATTTGACACTTTAATCATTTTATCTTCGTCATAGTTTATTGGTAATTGCCATGCGGTTAATCGTTATTGTTGTAAATAACAATGGATCTACAGAAATGAACAAATCTAAATATTATACTCGAATTTTCACAATAAACTTACAAAGTGGTTGACTTCGAGCTTTTTAATTATTAGATATAGCTAAAGCTCTAATGTCCTCTTTAAATGACAGTATAATAAAGATCTCTTCTTTTTAAAGACCTAGTTTATTGAAAAGATATGATCCGACCGATCTCTAACTTTATTCAGAATTCCATTTACTATTTAATTATAAACATAAAAAAGCTTAATTAGACAAAAATGGGTTTTATGTGCTACTCAGAGTCGCCAAGTTTCCAAGTTTTCTATTACTGCAAAACACTTGGTTATTGCTTATTTATTGCTTTCTATTAAGTTTTCTTACTTTTTGCAAAGCTAATGTATCTATTAACTCGACAGAACGTTTACACAATTGTTTGACACAAAGGTATCTAATTTTTGAGATCTTTTGCAACAATAGCTCTAAGTGTATGAGGTAGAATTGTTTACTGAAATATTTATTGGCATACTTCTAAAAATTGAAAGTTTGTATTGTGTATCTATTATAAAGTCCCCAAATAATTTCCCTAATTATCAAAACAACTATCCTATTTATCAAGAATTGAATCCTTTTACATTTAATTATATAGACATTTATGTATTTTAGTTTTTATTTCAAACAAACATACAACAAATTGAAATCCTCATTTTATACAGCTATTATGAAATTGAATCATAATTTAAAGGTTATGTCATACATTTTTCAGATTATGTTTATATATAAATTAGAGTGGTGAAGTATCAAATATCTCTTATTAAAGCACGTATTGTTTATTAAAGAGCTCAGTGACCTAAGATACAATAACTTATAACACTATTGAATCATTATATGGTCCTGATAAATTCTGATAATCATTCAGAGATATCTAATCCATATGAATTGAACTATATAGCCATATTGTTATTTTAAAAAACGTATACATATATTAACGTAGCGGAATTTGAATCCTCTTGGCAACCGTTTTAGAAAAGGGGGTTCAAATCCTGATTCGTTGAAAAAAATTATTTTTTTCGAGCGTGATAATACATATAATCTAATTTAACTTCACGCTGCTTTCAATAAATTCTTATTGGAATGGTAAATTTTTTTTAAAGCTTCACACTATATGCCTATAAGAGAGTTCACCTATAAGAGTATGCTGAGATAGCCTAATGTCACAACAGGTCGAAAAACACATGTTCCAGGTGCCTCGAGCTCGCCGCTCATTACGTAATGCCTCCAGAATTAGGCGGAATGTGTAATCCGAAATGTGTTAATAGGAGCAGAGTATCTTGACATGTCCCTGGGTTCCCTCTACCAACCCCGCTTTGAGCGCGGGATACAGCGTGACATTGAAAATAAACACTAATATTTCGAAATCCATAAAAATGTACGACAAGCAAAATTGTAAATACTGTTAATATTTATTTTTTTATTTAAACCGATTGCATTTGAAATACATATGTATTTATGAATATGAAAATTGTATTGTCTCACGACGGGCTACGTGTGCTGTACAGCTGTGACGCGTAACTAATTCGTGTGATGTCTACACCGCCCTCCGCCCACAGCGCACTGGACGAGGGACAAAGCCGTCTAGAACTAAGACTTTATGGCCCTATACGAAATGCACCTAGTGAGAATTATGCTTGTGAAAGTTTAAATCATTTTTAAATTAAAATTACAATTTAACACTTTAGCGCTATTAATATTTCTATATGATATAAATAAAATTGTAAGGTGACTGATAGTACAGGATTTTTTAAATTTACAATTTACAGATAATATCTATTTATTTCCATAAATATATATAATCTGTAAATAGACTTTATCTGAAAATTGTAAATTATATAAAAAAGGAAGGGCTAGAAGGTCTTAATCAGATTCAAAACTATAATAGCTTACTAAAAGTGACAAGGCCTATTAAAATTTGTCGAGTTCTTCAATTTTCCCTTATATATTAGCATAGCTAGTAACTAATATTTAAATGATAAATCATGTACACATAAGACTGGATTTAAGGCAAGTCGTGTCGCAGGAGTACAAGCGAATGATCGTAAACGGGACAGGTTGATGATTCCCAATCGAAAAAATAAAATATTTGTTTTCATTTCATCGCTCTGTCGAGGCAAAGCGTAGCGTTGAGTTGCGCCATTGAACACGCAATGGCTCTAGAATACGTGGAAAGTGGAGAATGGAGTGTTCTAACACTAGGTTCCCTCTGCAAAAAGCTGAAAGAACAAATAATGCTTAAATATTATAAGACTATATAATAGTAGTGCTTTTGTAAGCTTACATTGAATTATTGAGCTTATCTTTGTTTATATTTCAACGCTAATAAATATCAAATAGTACGGATGTAATTGTTTAAGTAATTATAATGTATCATAGTCTGTAATTTTATATCACTTATAACGTTAAATTATTACAATGTATGATATTGTGTGACTAAATGTGAATACTTGTGAGTTCGATGTCCACTCGAAGAAATGAAATATTTATTTAAAATTATATTTTTATTTCTTTGCTCCGGTGTCGAAGCAAAGCGCGGTGTTGAGTTGCGCCGCTCAACATGCAATGCCTCTAGAATTCAGCGAAAAATGGAATAGAACGGTGTCTTACAACTAGGTTCCCTCAGCCTACTCTGCTGTGTGTGGGATACATCGTGAAGCTAGTTCATTTAATATGGTGCATACAGTTAAAAACAAAAAAGATTGACATTTATGGAAATTATGAATATTACTCACTATTTGAGATCTAGTTAGTATAAATATAGTATATTTGTTTTTTTTTTTCATTATTATAATAAATAATATACTACCGCATCTCTTTAATGTTGGTATTATGAGTAATTGTGTAACATGATGTTCACAAATCATCATCGATTGCAAATGTTTAAAGAATTGAAGAGCTTATGATTAATACTGAACAGTCTCCATTACCATATTTGTTAAAATACTTTTGTCTTAGTAATACTTGTGGTAAATATATATGTACGGTATTTTGTCACTTGTGTTTTCTAAACGCACTTAATTATGTTATCAGTAAAATAAATAAAAAATAAAGTAAAATTTTATATTATAACATTTATTTTTGGAGATTGCACAAGTAAATGAAAGAAAATACGCATTAATAAGCCTGCGCTTAAAATCTATTTAAGTGAACAATAAATGAACTACTTTTGTAAAATCAGTACATGTTAACGATAATAATATTCATACTTATTCATTTTAATTTTTAAGAAATAAAAAAAGACACATCGATCATTATTTCATATATATATAAAAAAGAAAATCCTCTACACCCATTACAATGATATCGTGATGTGATGGAATTCGAGGTGCAATTTTCTTAGCATGTAGGAAACGGGAAATACAGGCCAGGTGAGCAGTCATTAGCTTCTTGTCGTGCGAAATTAGACTTTTTTGCCGTATTCGCGGAGAGATTTATGTAATCATTGGTTATTTTATATAAAATATTCGAAAACTTTCATTTATTAAAATAATTTACAACTATTGAGGATATTGTAACTGTTAAAAGCTTTTGCTATATATATATATAGAAAGGTTTTTGAAATAAAATTGAAATGAGTATATATTTTTATACATTTAGATTAATAACAGCTCATCTATCTATATAAGAAAATCTATCTATATAAGATAATGGTGCAACGCTTTTTAACCCATTCTTGCAGTTCCATTTACGTGAAAAATGACATACATATTAGGAGATAAAAGAATATATTTAAGGCATAGAACTGCCTTCTTGTCTCTTAATAAGGGTGTATTTTTAATTTTATACTATTTTATAATTATTTTCAATATTTATTATTTAGTATCGCATATAATATATGATTTACACCTATCTATATTATATACAGATATGTATTTGACGTACCTATTTATATAGAGGTAAGAATACATTCAAATATTGTAGATGATAATTATATATAAAATTATATACACACACAAACGTAACTATTTTATTACGACTTTTCTTACGCTACTCGATTGGAGATACCCAATAATATTGTATTACTAGTATTTCCATTTGAATATGCAAACTATGTGAAAATAATATATATTTTTTAAAAAACAGTTTCACATTGACTGGCATATTTTTTACTTATATGTATAACCTACCGATTGTTACATTCTAAACATTATTTATGAAACAATTAACATTTTTTATCGTGTAAATCCACAATCGACCAAATATATTTACAATATATGTTAATACGATACTACATATATATTATAATTCTAATACTTACATAATATAATAAGGAAGATGTTATAATTTATTTTATGTAACATCCATGAGACATACATTTATAGGAAATCTATAATTTAAGCTGATGTCAATTAATGAATCAAATACCTATTAAGCATACAGGAAATATATGGGTTATTATAAGAAAAATCATTTAAATATATAGAAAGCGATAAAAAAAAATTCTACAAACACAATCCATCTATTGTGAATAGATCATGAGAAACAGTATAGATGATGAAGATGCTCGTCTGCAAGGTCGGCAGGCAAGCGTGGGAGCGTTGCACCGTATTCAAATCGCATAAGAAAAATACGCCAATTGACTATTTTCCTGTTTTCCCGGTCAATTAGTCGCCTATTCTCGCGCGATTTACTTTAAACAAGATAAGAAAATAATACACTTACGTATTCAAATGACTCTCTTTGTCTTCGCTTGTATAATGTTAAGCCCCTATTTCATCACTTGCCATTTCATCAGAAAATTATTATAAGTTAATTGTATAATGGTACGACAGGTATCGTTTGTACACATTTTATACGTAAATAGGATGATCTCTAATACATTTTAATTATAATATGTTAATCTGTATCTATTAAATAATTAATTTTTATTATTCCATACAAAAGGATAGTATAGAAAGCATTAACTTAAATATTATTTTAAGTATTATTGAATTAAACACAACCAGATATATAAAGAGACAGAGATAGATCTATATTCGCAATGACCTAATATAATTCGTCATCTACAAAACCTTTTCACGTTTGATTTTTTATGTGCAGCTGAGGCCTTAAACTACACTGCCACAACGTTGTTAATTTTAAATGTAAATATGCCACTTACGTGTTTACTACCCGTGAATTATGGTTCATATTTGATTGTAAAATATTATATTTTTTAACTTTTTCTTAGTCCTATATATAAGACAGTTACGGTATTTCCTCTACACTGATACCTGAGTGTTCCAATGTTCTGCGAACATGCCTAAGATTAGGATCACGCAGTTAGTCATCGAAGCTTGACTAAATCATACGTTAACGATTTCTAAGCTCACGTCGTAAATCAAAAATAAATTCCTTAGTAACACGCTGGTGATATGGCGATAAATTTTATTATAATTTAACGACTTTACATAATTTTTCCCTAGTAAATCTATTTGTTTATTAAGAATATGAGACTTTTATTTAATATTAAACTCTTTCCAATTGATATTTTTAATTTATTTAAATAACATGCGTCCAATTTTAAAACAAATATTAGGTGAAGTGCTACGCCTCGTAGCAATATTAAGGAAAATATAAATAGTAATTGCGGTTAAAAGGAAGTCCGTACTGTCATACACTTATCAATTAAGTCTCAACAATCAAATTATGACAGCATTAATGCAGAAATGCGGATTTGCATAGACAATGAGTTGGCATGCCCCGGGGTTTTCACCGTACATATTCGCTGAAATCCATCGCGTTACCATATAAACCTATGATAGAAGGTCACGTAGTACGTTTCTATTGAAAAAAGATCCCTTACACCAGATGCTTAGCGAGCCAAGCTTTTCAGATCTATAGTTTTGCTATTTTTAAGCTTGGATTGTAGCTATAAATTACAATTTTTTTTCACTTGCATCTGCAATTTTTTATACCTGAATGCCGAATATTAATATCCAATGTTTACATCGCATGACGGAAATTTTTCTAGAGTCTTAACGGAGACGGTGATGAGTATATAATATCTTTACTAACATTTCTATTTTTGCTTGTTTTCGCTAACCAGTAAATCAGCTTACAGCTTAAACGCTTGCTGCATGTTATAAGCGAAGAACTAATACTGAGCGACCAATCATATGAGACTATTTCGGGATTAAATTAAGAGGCGGACTCTCGTGGAGGCGGGAAGACTTAGTAAGCTACACCCCCGCTGAAATTGCAAATGGAATAACTGGCTGAACTCTATTCTAAGCTTCTGCTCGATTAAACTAAATTCCTGTATTATCTGAAATAGACTCATAAGCATATCTTGAAGACAGTGAGCATCTCCACTATATAAAATAACAAACAAACACAAAACATATTTAGCATTGAAGTTTTTGTAAGTAAAGGCTCATCTACAATTTTTTTTAGCTTTGATGTAAAATAGAAACAAATTTTTTTATCTTAATATTACAACATATAACATAAGCTAAAATATATTATTACTTTAAAAAATAAATAAATTGTAATAGATTTTTATTTTTATTTTATATAATATACTCTTCTTGTAAATATAAAATTAATATAATTAACTCACCTCGTGCATAACAGAACGATAAGTGACACGATCAATTCTCACACCGCTCCAGGATCCGGCTAAGGACCACATGCTATTTGTTTGAACAGCGTATTGCGCAAGAGCATCTGCGCGTTTACGTCCTGATCGCGCGCGACGTCGTCCGTGACGTAATGGCGGGCCCTCCTGCTAACAATCGGTTTTTTGCACCCTTTATCACGGGAGCGCCGGCGAACTACATAAAAGCCGTGGAAATCCGTTCAGGACACACATTACACGTAACGCGGCCAGCTGAACGTAACCGCTAAGCCTGAACGCTAAATGAGCGGTAGCTGTCATTCAGTTCGATTTATAATTAAACTATAGATTACGATTTTTTTTTAATTTTATTACGGCAATGTACTAGTGCTTATTGTTGAAATAGTGAGTGATATTGACACGTGACATTTATACCAAAGATTGATATTATCTGTGATAACATAAAAATAATCAACATGTGCCAAAATTGCACCTGCTGCACCGGATATTCCTTTGGAAAGCGTTACTATACAAAAAGTAAGTGAAATTATTTGGCAGCCAGTCATTTTAAATCTATTCTATTTTGTAAAATTACGTCAGAACAGTGATCTTATGCTGAAACGATAACAATTTTATATGCATTTTTTATCATAAGATTTATATAAATAAAGTATAAATAAAGTACTTTATATAAATAAAGTAAAATTTGAATGTAATAATTATTTAATGTGAATAAATAAATATATAAATTAAAAAATAAATCAGCTTCACGCTTTATACTGCACACAGCAGGGTAGGCAGTGGGTAACCTTGTGCTTAGACACTCTGTTCCCCACTTTCCGTCAAATTCTGGAGCCATTGCCCATTTAATTTTAAATGGGCAATGTCGGAACTCAACGCCATATATATAATACGAAGTACGCTAATACTCTATTGTTATAAAATATTAAACGCACACTGGCTTGACCCGTACCATCAAGTTTAACCTTAATTTCTTGCGCACCACAAACTTTGTAAATGGACAGAGCCTATTATTATGCTTCCTAAACTATTAGAAACACTGCAATATTTCCATAGATATTTGTTGACAGCTGTATAGTCTGTGGCGTTGAGGGTAAAGTGTAAGTTCGCTCGGGTATGATTTATATTGCGGCGAGAACAATAATAAAGACTCCAGAAACGAACTGGCTGCGGAAGCTGCGTTTAGTGTACGGTAAACTTAAATTAACTGAAACTATGTTGGTTAATATTAGATATATAACGTATTTTAAATATATTAGAACGAAGTATCTTTAAAATATAATATAATAATTAAAAATGTGATAATATAACTGCAACTAAAAATGTCGATAATATTACGTCACAAAACTAATAATTGCCATTAAGTGTTTACTACCGGTACACATATCAAACTCAAAACAAAACGGAATCAAGCACTCCACCTACATTTCCTCTGGCATGAGTAATAGATAATTGGTTCTGAGATTCGACACCGCTTTTGTAGGCTTTCAGGCGCTTTTCCATGACGTGTCTTCGCGAAAATTTGGGAAATCCGTGACTCACTTTGGTGGAAGTTTTTTTTTCACTATCATCTTTAACCGCAAATTTAAAGCTATATCAGTTGCTATACAATAAATGCACCTACCTACATATTGTTCGTTATAGCGAACACAAGGCGGCGAGTGTCACAAAGATATAATTACACCTTTAATACAGCCCTCTATATTCAACACACGGTGAGCTTTTTTAATAAAAGCATTCGTGTCTCCCAATTAACCATTATTACTTATCTCGTTTCTATATTTAAGGCTCTCGATAAAAACTAAATTAGTTGTGCAATCTGTGTGGGACAATTGCCTACCGGAAAAGCCACTACATCGGCTAATTACAAATAACTTTTCTCAATAAAAAAAAACACTTAAATGAGAAAATTTTGTGTAAGTGATATGGGTAAATTGTTTTTTTTTTATTCTTTATTTTTTTTGTCCTTTTAATTTAATTAAATTATTAAATAAAATTAATTAAAAATAAACTTAACGCAGTTGATACGTGTTTGACTTTGTGATAGTTGAGTTTGTGATGTGAAAAATTATGAATTATTTTTCTGGACTGAACAAAATCAAAACCTTTTTAAATTTTTACGAAAGGCGAAGAGTAGAGAACAGGCATTATACCTATCCTCATATTAATTAACTTTAATTGGAAAAATAGTATAGTCTTTTAAAATAAAACGTCATAAAAATATAACACAAATACAAAAGGCATCACTTTCGGAAACAGTAAGTAATCAATCGTGAACACAATAATCTTCCATTGACAATATCAATAATAAGCGGTCGAGTACAATGGCGTCGCCTTGTTAACCACGGGACAAAAAACATGTCAATGTAAATAGTCGAGGAGCTCGCTCAAACGCTTCCACCACAAACCACACTCGGTTATAACCTGGTATATATTGGTTTTATGGTGGTGAGACGCAGTACACCATACAATTTGTCAGATTTTATTTTAGATACGGCAAAGTCACGTAAGAACGGCCCCATAAGAATACTGCGTTAATCGTGGTCTCTACGTAGGTGAATCTGTGCAACTATCTGTGTCAGACTCGAGTGTCTTTCCCATACAATCGTTTTTTTTTCTTCTCTTGTTAAGCTTAGTTTGCCTTCACGTTTGGTCCTTGGGTTCTTTTTCGCGTTGTGTTTGCTGTTTGCTCACGAAGACAGACATTGTTAAAAAGAAAACGCAATTTGCTTTTATTGTACACCGTCCAGGTGAATATTTGTTTCATTTTCTTTTACTCTTACTGAATATGTGAACAAGTAATATTATATAGTTATGACAAATCAAATAAATATGAAAAAATATTTAAATGGCATCGCGTATTCCACGCATAGCAGAGTAGGCAAAGAGAATCTAGTGTTAAGACACTCCGTTAAACACTTTCCTCCGAATTTCCTTGTTACTAGAGCGATGAAATTGCAATCATAGTATTTTATTTCTCCGAGCGGGAAGCGAACCCACAACAATCGCTTCTTCAGCCATACGCTTGTATCACTGTGCCACGACGGCCTCAATATCCTTATCAAATCCGTCGATTATTATTAGTATATAAACATACAAGCTATTAGTAAAATTTAAAACAAGGTAAATTCCTTTAACACAGCTGATACGAAACAGAATAATTAAATTATGAGTCAATAGCATTGTGGTAAAAGCATTATCGTTTTCATTATCTATGTGATTAGAGTAAATATATAGGTAGTATATGTATACATACTGTATTTTATGTATACATAAATGTACAAGAGAAGCCAGTCGTGGCACAGGGACACAAAGTGTAATGGTGATAGTTGTAGGTTCGATTCACTCTCGAGGAAGTGAAATATTTGTTTTCAATTTCATCGCTTTTGTGTCGAGGCTCTTGCGTGAAATTCCGCCACTCAACACGCAATACCTCCAGAATTTTGTGTAAGGTGAGAAGCGGAGTGTCTCAACACTAGGCTCCTCTTGCCTACCCAGCTACATAAGGGATACAGCGTGAAGCTAAAAAATAAATTATTATATAAAGTTGAACATGTCAGCACGTGCTTACAAGTAGTTATAGAATCGCGAATCGCGACGAATGCCTGATAAAAGTCACTTTAGAATAGACTCATCGATGAATCACCGCGAGGTCTAGCCGAATAATTGTTCACTTGCACAAGATGTAGAAAGCGAATGGCGTAGAGACGTCATTTTGTATGAAACATTTTAATATCTGATTTTTAATAGATTTTGTAAATGAAATGTTTAATTTATTTTGTATAATATAATTCGGCGGAAAGTATTAATCAGAACAGAGTGTCGTTAATCTGGGATCTCAGTTTCTAACTACCTACCCTGCTATGTGCGGGATACAAAGTTAAGCTAATTATAAATTAAGAATTTAATTACTAAAAATAGTTAGAATTAATTGATTTAGTATAGTAATATTTATATTATAATATATTTATTTCTATTGTTCAGACTCACGCTATATCCCGAGTGTACCGGGGTAGACCGCGGGAGCCTAGTATTAGGACACCACTCAATCAATACCGGCCACTATCTATATATATTCCCATATATATGTATATATTATTTCAAACCTCTTCTAATTGTATTAAATTATATTATATGGTGTAACGTTTATTATTATTTACTTAAACGGAGAAATGACCAAGATTAAATATACAATATTTAAAAAAAAACAGACGAGAAAGTTGAATAAATAATTAATTTACATTACTCAGGCTGTCTCCGAGAGGGTCGAAGTTCGCTATCCGGCGGGCGTAAGGGTTTATAGTTTGACCGGCTATTTCATGTACTGTGCCTCATTTCGGTGCTCATTCAACGTGCGTCGTGCTCGCGCGCCGGTCTCGCACTCGCTCCGCGGCGACATTAACTACACACGTAGCCCAGTGCAAAATACATGTATGGGAAAGCTCGGGAAATTAATTAAACTTATATTGTGATAGTGAGTTCGATTTAAAATAGTGATCGGTTTATTTATTTTTTATTATTAATTATTATTGTTGTTTAATATTTGCAAAAATTTTGGTAATTAAGAATTAAGTTGCCAAATGAATATGGACTTGTCAAAAGGAGCTACATCAATGCGTTGTTCATGGATGTCTTTTTAACTGGTGTGTGTGTGTTTTTTTTATATGATTTTCACTATTTATGTGCAAAATATGTCATATGTTATTAATAAGCAACGGTTAAAGAGCTTCGACACCGGTGAGGTGTCACGTCAAGCGTTTGACGTGTGAAGGTAGATGGAAATAATGTTATAGTGGTATAATATAAACAACAAACGATTCAAACAATAAAAATATAGAATGAATATAGGACATTGATAATTGTTAAAAGATTATTACTTAATAAAAGTATATTGCGGTAATCAAAGTATTTAAAACCAATCATATAACTATACAAATCATGTATCATATTAACATAAAGATCATATCACGCACCATAAAACCTATCAAAACATTAGCCATAAATAAATTCTCAAAATCGGCACGCCAATTTGTTTGATGAACGTTTTTGGAATTGGACAATACGAATCGAGAGACTCCGATGTAGCCTAGCCAGCAGATCGTGTGGGAATGTTCAACATGGCAGCGTCGGCTCTCCATCAAAGGGGTTCGCGGGAACCCATCCGATGACATCCGATACCGCCAAAGTACCTTTACAAAGGTATCGATCGATTACCCCGCATACTTTTTTTGGGATGCTGCTAATTATTGCGTACATATTCAATTTGTTTCGGGTCTATATTTGTAATATTTATAGTTTCCTATATATTTATTAATCGCGCAGTCAAATATGTATTTACGTGTGACTTAAGTTGACTTTAAATAATATACCGTCTGACAATAAATATTCGGGAAATCCCCATAGCGAGTAACGCAAGTAACTTACAATGCCTGGTTTTCGTTCTAAACCACGTAAGCATTGTTTGATCTTGACAATGCATAAACTATTATACATCTGATAGTTAGCAAACGCAAACAATGGACACAGAGTAAATAAATCCAGCGTTAAAATCTAATCACTTAACAGTTTACCAACATTTCGCGCGTCTCCTATTTTTATCTGTGCGCGTGAGGCCGCGTTTACTTAGCACACATACTCGTAGAATTGTCAACGGCACAGATTGACCTAATGATTCACTGACCATAAACCTCGACTTATCCTCGTTTGACGTAACATAGGTAATTCGAGTTCCTGTTATAAATACTGTTTGTTTTTGATTAACGCAATAATGTATATATTCTTTGAATTACTTAATTTTCCATTATAATATATATTTTTTTCCGTTTATACAAAATGTAATTTGCTATATCATGGTGTAAAGTAAATTTATTTATAATAGTTATTACACACGCATATAATAAAGGATAATATTCGCGAAATGTAATAGGATTACTTTCTATGTTTTAGCACTTAGGCCGACAAAGCGTTTGCGTTGCAAAGTTGGTGGTGTTTTAGAAGTGAGACCATGTCGCTTTACAGAATTGCATCTCTCTGTTGGAACATAAAACATATTTTATGGCGCAGCGCAAACATCATGCCTTTAATAACAGCAAACCGATAAATTGACGAGGAAACTTGTACGATTTCCGTGAGAAAGCTCAAATATTGCAAAACTTTTTTGAGGCCGTCGCTGCGCAGTGGCACTTGCGTGTGACTACAAATGTGACATTTGTGGGTTTCGGGGGGATTTATTTATTATTTTAAAATAATTTCCATATTTCGCTCTGGAACGGAGTGTCTAAACACTAGGCTCCTGCTTACCCTGCTTTATGCGGAATACAGGGTGACACCAAATGATCATATATACAAATAAGATAAAACAAATATTTTTGTCTGAAAGCGTTCAGGAAATACGACGAAGGAAATATAAATCATTAATTTTATATTATATATTTTTCAGATACTCTCATATTATTCATTATAAATATATTTATTTACTATTTCTTTTTGTTCCAGGTTTTTCCAAAAGGCTATTGGTAGCTGTATCCGTCTTTATATTGATCGCCATGTGCCTAACGCCAGCGGAGGCGCGGTCGGTGGAGCATAAGAGACGGCACCAAAGAAAACCCGAAAACCTGGCGCAAATCACCAAAGACTCTTCTATAAAACGGCTAAAAAACCAAGCGGCGAACTCTGATCAATTCAAGAATGCTACGAGAATGATAAAACATAAGTTAAGAAACACAAAACGGTATTTCGATCAAGACAGGAGGGTGCTGAACGAGACGCGCGAGTACAGGGACGGGATGCCGGTGTGGCTGCCGGCCGTCAATTTTGTTGACATTCATTTCCATGACTACAAAACCGGCAGAAAAGGAAAATCAATTACAGAGCGAAAGGTGTGTTTTCTTACATTAATATTGTATTTTCAAAAGTTACAAGTTATAGTTTATCATTGAGAGGCCAGTCGTTTAATATTTTCATTTCTTCGCTCTAGTCTCGAGGTGTCATGGCGTTAATTTTTAAATATCTAGACGATATTTTGATGATTTGATTTGATTTGATGATACATTGTTGCTAGCACTATAGACTCAGTCGCGTTGATTGATGCTATCGGGTAAAATGATATGAAGGCGCCTTTAATATTTGAAATTCGCTTCAAACAGTCTGACAGTGTAATTACTGAAGCCGATCATTTCGCGTCTCGAGGGTGTGGTGGTCCGGCCCATCACTCTTTTTGTTACCAGTTCAGTGTTTTTTTCCATTATTTTAATTTATTTTTGCTTTATTTGAGAGCAAGAATCTTCGTTTATATTAGCCGTGCTGGACTCTCCACCGGTGTAACTTAAATGAGGGAGGAGGTTCATTGGGCCAAATTACATGTGGGCAGCCTTTGTACCCCGTTTAGTAACTTCACATTGTACTTAACGGCAATAACTAAAAATTTAAACCCTTAATTTTCTGCACCGCATTCCGTTTGCAAATTGGTTGGTTTTAAATATTTTGTGAGCTGGTATTATAGGAGGTTTATCGTTTGATCGATCGATATGGCTTTATCGGCCCTGTTAACATTTTATTTGTTAAAACAACAGGAACTACTTTGATTTGCTTCCTCAGGTCCAATGATGATGAATCATGAATTGACTTCTTGAGGAAGTTTTATCAATAAATAAAATGTATATAAGTAAATAAATACATAAAATTAAGTTAAAAGTCTAAGTGAATATATATATAAAAAAACAAAGTAAAATAATAAAACGAGACTTGCTTTTGTTTAGTTAGAGTGGGAACGAGGCAAACCAAGGATCCAGTTAAATGTTTCGTGGAAATTTGCATACATAGATGGACACCGACAGATTCCGTTGTGCGCACGCGATCTCAAACGAACGGTTAAGTCGCACTCCGGTCCGGCCGAATAGCGTTTCAAATGTTATTCTCTATTATATATATATATATATATATATATATATATATATATATATATATTAGAAAAGATGCTACAAAATTCAAGGTTCAAAAAATCAAATAAACTATTCTCTATGACAGAATAACACTTTGAAATGAATATATTGTGTTTTCACAACGCAAAGTCCTTTGTAAAAGAATCGTTTCATTTTACAGTGTTTACAGTAACAGATTTGTTTGTATAAAATCTTTAATGGCGTTAATTCTTTCGTTTTAAACATGAGTATTATACAAACCACCTCCGCTTTTAAAATACAAAATCCATAAGTGATCTCTCATAACGGATCTCTCGAAGCTTTTATTATTTGCCGTACACACATCTGGACCGCGACTTTCTATTATGTATTCATATTGAACACCGACTAATTAGTACACAAAACACTAAACCCGAGTATGTACCGGAGTACCGGGTGTCAGATGTCCTTAGATAGCCCTCTCTATGGAGGGCCGGAGGGCCGGAGGGCCGGAGGGTCGGAGGGCCTGCGCCTCGCTCGCCGACGACATAATTTTTTTAACACGACAGTGTAGAGTCGCTCGGTGTCCATGTCAATGAATATTAAATATTTCTTGTGTATGTTTCAACAGTTCGTCAATGGCATGCCCACTTAACAAATTCAAATATTTAACATTGGGCAAAGGAAAGCGTTAGAATTCAAGTGATCTCAGCTCAAGCGGCCTCAGTTGACTTACGAACGATTTAAAAATTAAATACAGCTTAAATGAGACGTTAGAACGCGAGCCCTACTAAAGACTCTTGTGGACATTCTCTCTGTTACGTGTTTTAGTTCATAATATTATAATTACAAATTGAATAGTTATTATTTCAAGGTTTATATTGAATTATTTCATACGTTTATATGCTAATACTATACAAACATTATAATATATAAAAATTATATAAAAGTTATTTATTATTTATATCGAAGTATTAATTCGGGAAATAATCAATTTTCATGCACTATACTATCTGTGAAGCTTTTACAAAATCGTATAGGTGTTGCGATAAATGATGAGATAGACATTCCACAGGTCGAGGCGCTTTCACGCTGACAGACGTCAGTGGGCTCGGTGTTTGTTCAGTATTTACGATTTAACAAAACAACACGAAATGTTAAAAACACATATTTTGTTGAAGTGAGACGAATGCGGAGTTACGGTTCCGGCGCGCAGCGTTTGTCTCCGACACGTTCGTCGCTCGGGCTCGGCTGTTTAAAGCTCTTTAAGGCTGTTTGAGGCTAATGTACGGCGCATTGTCGGGTGTTGAGCTTTAATACCCGCCATATTTGCACACTAGACGGCGCTTTTATTGTCGTCCGTACTCCACCGGATTGGATGTATTCCTCTAAACGAACTCACTTTACGACGCCTTCGAGTGTTCACGATTGATTTTAGGGTCCATTGTTGGATTTAGTTGGAGTTTTATCTTGTTCTGCAATAAATAATTTTGATTGCGCCTCGCCCCTTTCGCGTTTTATCTGATAAATGTCATAGTTACAGTGAAATATCTGCTGTTTATTTGAAAAAAAAAATCTATAATTTTATATTGTATTGGATATAATAATTGTAACGTCATATAATATATATACCAAGTCTGATTCATTCGGGAGTCTTTCATGGGAATCGAAAACATGAATGGTTCCACAAGTGGCGCTTCCTATTCCACGAATATCGACGAGTTTATTCATTAATAGAAGCGCGACTGGAGACTATTTTCCTGAAAGTATTAGTCAACCGTATTACTCAATTTCAGTCGCGTGACGTATCGTCTCGATAACGTTAATAGTGTAGTCAAGTCGTTTTTTGTGGTAAAAATTATTATTATTCTTTTTATTTTTTATTTTTTTTTAAACTAATAGAATATATTTATAGGATTTTATTGAGAAAAAATATAGAAATCAAAGCACAGTTGTGTCGCGCAAAGCAAACCGGCTCGTCTAGTTATGTTGTCTGTTTGCGAACGTCGCATTGTCGTAGGTTAGACACCTATTTATAACATTACGTAATTGATATGAAACAAAGAAATAAATTCAAACAGTTAATAAGTCTTTTTTTGACAATTAATAAGTTATATTATAATTAAAATATTATAAATCTTCTTATAATAATTATATGAGGCCGTCGTGACGCAGTGGCACAAGGGTGCCGCCCGTAAACGCGACGGTTGTGGATTCGATTCCCACTCGAAGAAGTGAAATATTTCTTTACGTTTATATTTCCATTTCCTGGCGTCGAGACAAAGGGCGGCGTTGAGTTCTGCCAGTCAACACGCAATGCCTCCAGAATTCGGCAGAAAGTGGGGAACGTAGTCTTAACACCGAGGTTCCATCTGCCTACCCTGCTGTGTCCGGGATACAGCGTGAATAATTATACGTGTCAATTATATGGTATTGATATTGTTATCAATTCACTTCCTAACCTGCATCGTGAGAAATAGTTTGATATTGCGTCATGCATCAGTCACATCTACCTAATACGACCAATAATTCCTGCAGAAGTTGCAATTTGAACTTACCCTGAAATGTAAAAAAAAATCAATTCAAACATTTTCCTCTAACAATGAGAGCTTCATAAATATTTATGTATATTTAAAGGAAAAATACGTATTGTCACGTCTAATTGACGTAATAGCTATATAGGTATATGCTATATACCCATTTCCTCTATAAATAATTATTTACAAATATGACAAAAACTAACTAATCATGTAACCACATAATTTTCATTAAAAATGGTAGCAACAAACTAAACGTCAAAAGTTAACGTCAAATACTAAGAAAAATCGAATGCAATCTGACCTTACATTTTTCACCGAACGGCAGTTCCTATTACCGCACAGCCTGCGCATTCGAAGAAAAAATATCATTTTTCCTTTATCCACGACCTAAGTCAGTCGTGTTCAATTACTTATATAAAACTTAATTTTAAATATTGCTTTGCGCTACGAGTATGTATGTGCACGGTGTTCCTCAATAATGTCACGAGAATAGTTATACAGTCGCAAATACTTATAGATTATACAGCCTCGACACAAATTGGCCGCGTCGCAAACTGTACACAATAATATGTATAAACGCTATATTAATTCAACGTTAAATATCTTCACGCAATCTATCAATGCTTGTGTCTCTTATCTTTTTTAACTAATAGAAATTTTCTTTTGTTACAGTTCACTTATTTGATGCCGAAACTGTACAAGACGCTTAAGGAATACGAAACGATTTTTCATCTGTTGTTGAAAGTTCAGCCCGAGCTTCCGGACGCTCCTTTTGCGAACTACATGATAGTACGCCGTAAGCTACTCGTGGACACATTGGACAAACTGACCAGCACTATTGCAGAAATACAAGAGAACATGGTGTCAGTGAATATGCAAGTGCCGTTCTTCGACAAGAATCGCATGAATGTAGACGCGCTGAAACAAAAGGTTGACGCCACCCAGTGTCTCAAGAACGACTACATAGCGTTCAGGGGTTACGGAAACTTCTTGAACAATTGGTACTTCGAATTCAGGTGCCCGCTCAATAAGAAAACTGACAGAAAATGCGCCGCGTACCACGCGAAGATGAGGGAGAAGCTCGGCTCCAAGAAAAACAAGAACAACAAAAACAACGCGCCCTCGACGAGCTGAGTGTTTCAGACAATCCCTTAAATATTGATTCAGTGTCTGTACGTCGCTTTTTGTACTTATTTATTATTAGTTACTTGCTCTCTAACATGTGAGACGTTGAATTGTATAATATATATAATATTAATCTCTTGACGAAACGTTACGTAGATAAGTGATGGGTACTTTCTCTGTGATATTTAGTATTCTGTAGTTGATAGTGATTGTTAATTTATTGCGTGTATTTAATAAGTTCCTCTGCGCGTGTGTACTTAAGTTGACTTCACCCCTCGCGCTCGTGTACATATATGTACCTACATACGCCTTCGATTCTTTATTTTATTTATTTTGACTATTGTAATTTTTATTCCGATTGCTTTGTGATCTGTTATTATTTAAATGAATTCTTAATTTTTTCTTAATCTCAATAAGTATTACTAGCGGGCACTTATTGCCGTTTTAGAAAAGAAAGACTTTTACCTAATTTAAGGTGCTTATTTATGTAATTTAGATATATAAGAAAACGTGCCGTTAGTTTGTAGTTATCGTACTGATATGACTATAAATGTCGATGACATTGTGTACATGGCTTTACAGCATTTGTAATTTGTAAACTACAAATCAAAGTAAATACAGACTTAAGCAATAAACTATTTTATATAAAATATTCATGTGTTTCTATTTTATTCTTGATCAAGCAATAAATTATGTATATTATGTCACTAACATATATATTATTAGCCTATTTCCATTCGCTTATTGAATTATGATAATAAATTTGATAAAGACATTATATTAATTTATTTTTCGAATTATACTTTAACATATAACCAATCATAAATCTCTTTTTAAAATTTAAGCTTAGCTTATATTCAACCAATCCAGCCCTTTTTTCAATAGCTTTGGCTAATTTAAGAAACAGTATTAAACGTTTTCGACATGTCAAATTTTAAAAACGTTACAAAAGCTGCAGAGTTAAATTAATATTTATAACATTTTACCATTTTTTTTTAGAAAATAAAGGGAATTTTTTAAAGATTTTTTTGTTAATAATAATTATAAAATTAAGCGAAATTCATTTAAAAAACAAAAGTAATATATTATAAGAGATAATATTCAGTAATTTTGTAAAAGCAATTACAAATTTTTATTATACTCCATTACACAATACAAATTTAATAAATGCGCCATCTAGCGGCAAGAAGAACAAACAAAACAAACGATGTCGCCTTTTAGTTCAGATATGCATCTGAATATTGGATGGCGCTAAAAGTTAAAAACTACGCCATCTATTATATTATTAATTTACTTCTAATATTTTGCATATATTCATATAAGCTACTCCTTCATAGATGACGCTATAAGAAATATTACAATATTATTTAAGCATTGTCGATATAATATATAAACTGTTTTATATTATAAGATGCAAATAATTCGTTTATTAAACTAATTAAATTTAATTAATATTAGTAAATTTAATAAATTATTAAATTTATGAAATTCAACAGTAAGTGATTAAGAGAAATAACCAAAAAAATCTTAAAATTACATATTAAAATATAATATAAATTATAAATGTACCACATATTTATATAACAATTCCTAGCGAACAACAATGAGAACCGGATCGTCTAGCCTTCATACTTCTCGATCCGTTTCGTCAAGCGGCTTCCGTCGACTATGACTCAGTGATGCAAGCGCTGCAATTTTGTTATAATTTTCTAACATTACACGTCTTACTTTATATTAATCAAAATATATATATTATATATTATAGAGATTATAGAGGCCAGTTGTGGCGCAGGGGCACAAGAGTGTAACTGTAAACGCTGTAAATGTAACTGTAAAGTTGTGGGTTCGATTCCCACTCGAGGAAATGAAATATTTCATATTTGCGATTCTTCAATGAAAGTGAAGAATGAAGTGTTCCAAAACTACACTACTACGAAAAAAAATAGATAAAGAAACATCTGAAAGTCACGGTTTTGTAAGTTAATGAATATAATTTGTCTGTTACAATAACAACTACACAGTCAACGAGACACTTCGTGAGTTGGATTCTCACTCGAAGAAATGAAATACTTAAAATTTTCATTTCTTCGATCTGGTGTCGAGACAAAGCGCGATGTTGGAGAGGAAAAGGAGAAACCGGAGTGTCTTAACACTGGGTTTCCTCTGTCTGAAAACGTGATAATGACAGTTTTTTCTTAATTTCTTGCGCACGATCCATCAAAGGATAGTCCATTAAAGATTACTCTGTGTGACTCGTCCTTGACGTCTGGATTTCGTTTTCTAAGCTGATTGGTAACACGAGCATTTTTTTTTTAAAGTTTGCCGCAGACAATGCAATCGAAAATGAAATCGACGTCGTATTTTATGTGATATATATATTTTAATTGCCGCGTAATTGCGCGTAAACGAACTAATTGCTGCGTTTCTATACTTTCTAAGTTTCTGGTATAGTTTTTTGTATGTTTTTTTAATGTAATATTTATATACTGTATTTTTTTTAAATAACTGTGGGTAGAAGTTGTATTCAACGTCCAGTTAGCTTCTTTAAAATCAACACAATTTCTTGTTAAATAGTGCGTTAAGGTTTAATGTGAGCTCGGAACAAGAATGTATAATGTACAAACAAATTCCTACATTTTATTATTTCTATTGCTACCTTGAGATGTGCATCGTTAAGTTAATGGTTAATCATTTTATTTGTAATATTTATGTTATTATATTAAGCATAATGTATTTGTAACACGTTTACATTTATTTTGCAAATGAAATAAAAAAATTCAACCAATTACATTCTAGAAATAATAATAACTAAAACTGCGCTGTACTTGCTTGCGGAAAAATTAATATGTAAACTGTCATCTTTACATATAAATATAATTATTTGTGTTAAAATATCTATTAACTAATAAAATTACCATTTTATGTCCACAAACACTTTGTAACGTTTGCTCTTTGACACGAAATTTCAAAAAATCGACATTTCTAAACATAATATAACGTAATTTCGACTGAATTATCTGCTTGCTGTACATTTATAAGATGAAACATATTTACATAACAAACAGTTTGATGTGATACAATGTCATAATAGTGTCGAAATTGAGATTATACGTCGATAATGATAATATATTAACATATCAGGAAATAGAATAAAAGTATTTATTCTATTTTAATATATATTTATTCTATTTTAATTATATTTATTAATATGTTTTGTAACGTCCAATTAAATTATGAAAACATTAAATGGTTTAATTGATTTTCAATTTAGATTACGTCAATTTTATTATGTCTTCTGCTATGGGATGACACATTTAAAGAAAATTTTATTTTGCTACCAACAACTATAGACTATAAAGACAGTAATTATAAAAAATAAACTATTCAATTATAATACTTATATGTTACAAAGGCATCAATCGAAAAAGAATAACCAAGATCACAAGATATGCGGGCGTTTTGACTGCGCCCGCGCAGAACTAATAGAAAGTCCAACATTGGTGCGGCTGTTTTCAGTTGTTTACAGATCGCGGCAAGTACAGAACGTCCCGATGCAAATGTAACCGGTCGAACGCGGTAAATAGTTGCGTCTAAAAATCATTTATTTTAAATTAAATAAAAAAAAATACTACAAAATGGGTGTCAGTGCGAGGATTGCCGTCCTGTTTCTATTGATTTCTGCGACGTATGCGGTTCCTACAGGAGATGTAATAAGGACTCCAAAGATCGACGGTACGTTCAGGATAATTTATTCATGCTTTAATAACATTTCGTAGCGTTAAAAAAAAATTTGCAACAGAATAAAAATGGCTTATTCTAGCAAGTAATGTTTAATTAACGTTAATTACCAACACAACATAACACGTAGCTAAAAATAAATGGGCCGTGCGTGGTATGAACTTGAACTGGGCCCCTTAAAAAGAAAGGAGAACTTAGTTTGTTGCAAAAAAAAATGTTGTAATTGCTTCGAAACAGTTGCGATAAAGTTTACGGATAATTTTGAATGAAACCGTCCGCGCTATGATTGACAATGACCCACAATGCAACACCACGCTCCGTTGCTTGCAAAAAAGTTAAACTATAAACTGAATTCTCTACCAACAGTTGAACTTCAAGCAAATGATAATTGTTCAAATAAAAATTAAGGTTCTCTTGAATAGATAAAAAAATCTATCATTGATTTCCATATATTTTTATCCAGATATTTGAAACAAATATTTCAAAGATTTAAGCCGAAAAGATTAAATAAAGAATCTTCGGTAACACAGTTGCTAAAATTTTCTCTCCTCAAGGTTAGTCTAATTGCCTAATTGCTTATACCTTAACAAAAGAATCCAAGGCTCTAATGCTCAGAACTGGTATGTTTTTAACAGCATTGTTTAAGCTGTCATTTCAGAACGGAACCGTTCACTTCCGAAGATCTTTAACTAATAGTATCTTAGATATGACTTTAAATACGATAGAATATGAACTCGCTTTCGTTTATAGATTTTCTTTTTACATTTCGTTTCAAAGGGCAACGCCAGTAAAAGACTACACCACTTTCTTATATAATAGTTCGACCTGTACAGTATTGTAAAAATATAATTATCCACCAATACCCATCGTTTTCACGTTTTTTGTTTTCAAAAAAATTGATCACCGCTTATGTAATCTATAGAAAATTTATTGCTTTCGCTGAGGAATTTGCATTGCTGTTCAGAATTACGTAAATGTCATCGATCGTTATTATAGGCTCGCCGTTCGTCATCGAATTTTTATTGTGAAGCTTACACGTAAAAACTTGTAGGTGTTTTTTTTTCGAAAATATTTGCATTATTATTGAACATAACATGTTCGAACTCTTTCTAGGTATATATAACTTAGGTTTAAACAGCAAAAATAATAAGATTAGACATGGCGGAATTTACTATTTAAAAGATTTTAATTTGTAAGCCTTAGTTTAGTTTTGAAGTGTTACCTTACTCACCAAAGTAACTGGTTTAAATCTAGTGATAGTATTTTTAAACATAATATATATTTTTATAAACCCATAAATCAATTATATATTTAGTCGTAAGTAAACTGATATACTACAAATTTTACAAACAATAACATCAAGTCTGTAACCGTGAGAGGTCGTTAGATCAAACCCACTCGGTGAAATTAAATATTTAGTATTTTTATTTCGTTCCAGTCGAGGTAAAATGCGACTGAATTCCGACACTCAGAACGCAACGCCTTCTTCCTCAGCAGAAAGCCGAGTGTCTTAATATTAAGTTCACTTTGCCTACCCTGCTATATGTGAGATACTGCGTGAACCCATAATAAAATATTATTTCAAGTAATAAATAACAATTTATTTACTTTTGCGATAAATCTTTAAATAAAAGATATATATTATATACGTTTATATACAAAGAACCCCAAAGGAAGGGAATTTGACTTACGACCCATAATTCGACCGCAATGATTTTTTAAGACATCATATAAAACGTATACAGTCATTCCACCTCGGTTCAATACCCTGAGAGCTTGCAACAAATATTGACAATACTTCGACTTTTATGATTTTTAATGGTTAAAGAATTTTCAAATAGCCCTTATTAAGGTGCCATATACACATGAAAATATTTGCAGTAATTTAATTATATTGCTTGCAATTCAATATAATATATTGCCTAATAAAATAAAAAATTAAAAAATCCTAATATGATACATACGGATGGAACTACATGTATTTCCCACATTCAGTACCTATATCGCTCATTTTGTGTCACAATGACGCTTACTTAAAAGAACAGTTAAGTGCGAGTTGGACTCGTCCATCGAGGCTTCCGTACCGATTTCAGGATTTAAGGTCAATGGAAATTGCATCTTATAAGAATTGACACACAATTAAGTTTGCGGACAAATGACCTCATTTTGTTTGAAATGAACTACAAATATAAGTTTATAATAATTATTATTTTTTTTTACAAAATATCTATAAATTTTTACTTTTTCGGATATTTTCCTTTATTTATATTGTATGTTGTATGCAATATATGCACACTATTCACCCATACTTACCTTCACCTGTATTTGTAATATAGACAGACAGACTGTTTAGGGTAAAAACGATTATACATCATATGTACTCTCTCTCTCTCTCTCGTCACGATAGCTCTTAATAACATCAACCAATCTTAATACCTATATAATTCAATCACATTGAGTGTCAAGATTTGAATAGTTAATAAATAAATAAATTTTTATATGCCGTGCATTACCGTGTTCAGGTAACAGGTGATTTGTTTACGTTGCAAAATCAGATAACATTAATACAAATGTACGATACGACACGTTCTTATCGATGACTCTTCGTTTTTTCATTATTTATTACTGTAACATTTATGTAACAATGACATTAATTGTTTCGTTAATTCAATCACAGGAAATCAATTTATATATATATATATATATATATATATATATATATAACTTAAGCTTCGTTACTATTATTTTACAAAAATATTTTTATTTTTGTTAATGGGCTTTGTAAGCGGCCTTGGTTAATTTGTGGTCGAGCACTAGTTACGTGACTTCTTTATTTATTATATGCTTTAAACTTTTTTTTTTTCGCGCAAGCGACCCTAAATCTTCAAAGATTTAGGGTCGTTTGCGCGAAAAATATTACTCTATATTTATATATGTACAATGATATGTAAAAAAATATAAAAAGAAGTCTTCTTCCAATAGAACTTCACTAGAGAACTTCGCCCACACTCGCTTCGCTTGTTGTAATAATAAAAATATATATAAATCTCAACGACAACGCTTTCAAAAAAATGTAGAAACGAAATTTTATTATATAACAATGACTTATATGCAATATATAAATAAACCAGAGAAGAATATATATAATATTCTTAAATTCCTTTAGATTAATATTAGTGAAGATGACGGTCAAATGTATTGTGGTAAAAAGATTAAGGTAACCTTAGTTTACAAGCATGACTGCATAATTTAACGGCCATGATAAAATATATAAATATAAAATGTAATTCTTTTCATCAATCTGCCGACGGTGCTTTATCTGTTATATCATTTTCCTAATAACATTACATTGCATAAAAGTAATAAATATTTTTTTAAGCTGATCTAAGTTATTACATTTGTAATAAGGAAATGTGATCCAATGATTATAAATATTTTTTATATGACTAGGACATCTACGTAACTTATCTATAAGAAATGCCCAGTTTAAAAATTAAGCAGAATAAATCGTAAATTACGTTTAACTAATTAATATGCAAATTAAAATATGGTATATTTTACTAATTTGAGCTTAATTAACAATCACTATCTCTATGTAACACCGTTCTGTATTTTTAATTATTCTCTTAAAATATACTAACTTTGTTACGCATTGATTTAGGAATTTATTGATTACTCAATCTTTATAATATGTATATAATACATGTTACGAAAATTTAAAAAAAAGTGTGACAGTGACTAATTATTTCAAGAAATATTAACATGTCAAGAGGTCAACAGCCTGACATGTAAACATATCGTACATAAAGTAAAAAAAAATAATAACTACGCATTGGAAGATGTTTATAAAATAGGTAATCGAGTACCAACTCAGTACAGCAATATAATTTTTTTAGCAATAGAACTGTTTTGGTTTTCTTGGTCCGAAAGGCATAGAATTTTAGGCAACGCATATACGGAAAGTGACAAAAGGCGAATTTTATTACGGGACATACGTAGAGCTAGATAAATTCCTATATCAACTGCGTAGGTATAAGATGTAGTATAACTAATTGGTCGTAAATAGATTTAGGAAACTACCGTTTTTTTACTTTTATTTAAAAAAGAAGTCCCAGGATTTAGATATTTGCAAATGTTACAAAAAATGTTTGTATACCGAAAAAAAAAACTGTACTTACAAAGGTAGAAGATATTTATGGTAATCTACAAATAAACACAGTTAACAAAGAATACCAGTCTTAATTCAGACAAATAAAACAGATTAAAAAATAGAAATCGATATTGACATTACTTAATTTCATACTAAAGTAATACTAAATATCCTTTAAGCACAGATACATTGTATTCAAAGTCGATTTGTGCAATATGTACAGACAGATCGTTTAATATTCAATTAGATGCAATAAACATGAATTTCATGTACCACGAACAATGCTATCTATATACATATATATGTAGAGGACACTCCTCTAGATAAGGTCATGGAAAGTTCAATGTCTTCAAACGTGAAAGTAGCTTATGTAAAATGCCTTGCTAACTTATATATAGTATACTCTATAAATAAATATCTATAAATATAAAAATAAATTTCTTAGAACACTTGAAGTACACATAAATACATATATAGTCATATTTCCAATACAATATATTCCGTTTGCTTCATCTGCGTACTCTAGTCGACAATCATAGAAAACGACGGCAATCATCTGAAATGTCATCAAAGGGACGTCGGAACTAATGTATGGGATAACAATAGTTGCAACACAACACAATGCACTCTGTGTCTGTGCCTGTGTACTGTATACTGTGTCTGTGCTGTGTCTGTGTCTGTGCTGCATTTCACAAGACTTACACACGTTAACTTGCAAGGTTAACAATAAATTGGCCGATTACGATTACAAAATAGAACATTTTGCCATTTATTAGAGAAATTGATCTATTAACGGTTATTGACAACTCAACTGTTTCAATTTAATTGGATAAATATATTTTTTAATTTAGCTGTGTAACACATATATGCAGAACATGTGAAGTTTCGGTAGATTTTTTTTATTTTATGCTGGCGTTGAGCTCTGCCACTCCATACACGCGGAAAATGGGAAACAACGTGTCCTAGCACAATGTTCCCTCTGCCCACTATATCTGATACAGTGTGAAACTATAAAAAAATGTAATGCACTTGGGGCTTAAATTTTAAATTACTTGCTTCGATACTTTGTTCAATCTTAAATTTAAACAGTTTTATCCATCTCTAGTATGAGCTTCTCCTGAATTAGATATATTAAAATATTCAATATATCGCACATGGACATATACCATATCAATGATATATCCATATGTGTCAATGAGTAAATCCCCTGTAAAATCTCTGATTAGTATATACAGTAAGCTACATTTGAAACTGAGTTCGCTCAAACATATTATTATTATTATAAAAGAAGAAAAATTTCGAAATTAAATCGATATTGCTGTCCATTTTGACGTAATACCTTACAAAATATTATATAAGAGAAAGTGGTGAATCAACGCCATAAAACAGTAATATATGGGCACGTCTTTTGTTCTGAACCTTTTTTGTCAACCAGTCGGAATTCAATATCGCACTTCCATTTTTGTCAATACAATAGCTTATTCTCGAGATGTTCAATTTAATTTTTATTACGTGTCCATAAGTTTGAAGTTTTAAATAAAACAATTAAAATGTCACCGAAACCATTACTTTATGACGTGCGGTTCATTTTTTATCTGTACGAATCATCAGGTCATTTATTTTTTTTTTTTACTGTTTGCGGTAGTGTGTATGTAAATGTAATGTCCATTCAACTTAATTGTCATACAGAAAACTCTTCCTGATCTTTTAATTGTTTCAACACGGATTGTTGCCAAATAAAAAAATATATTATAATACGAATATATTATTAATTAATATTCTTTATTTTTGTAATTTATAAAAATCGCATTGTATTTATAATTGTAAAATTTAAATAAAAACATTATAGATATTTACAATATCATGAATATCATGTTATTTCAACACAAAAAAACGTGACGATAGAGTCTCGGGCACAATAATAACTATAATTTGCCAAAATCTCATTAGACGTTTGACTCGTAACGGTTTATATATTACCATTCAATTGTCTTTAATATCGTATTTTCTAAATTAGTAATAGAAGGTTAAGATTCATACTGTGTACAATTTATCAATAAAGTATAATTTATAAAATTACCTAATCTTTTATATATTAGTTTGAGAACAATATCAACGTTCTTTTATTATAATAGATAAATTTAAAATAAATGTTATATTTATAAATAAAATTCAAATTGAATTCATCTATTTATAAATATAGAACAATTAAATATATGTATATATTTATGTATGTATGTACATATATATGTAAGCTATCGTGTCGAGAACGCCCCACAACCTTTGCAATAGTTCGCGCAACAATTGCGAACGCGCATTATTGTAATTATATTAAACGCTTGTGGATATTTATGAAGTGAATGTTACTTTAGAAAAATATTAAGAAAGGCTGTTGTTTGTGAACATTGATATTTAGCAACAGCAGTACTCGCATGCCTGTAGCTAAATTATTATATATTTTTAAAAAATACATGTATCTGTTCTTTAAAGGAAACATAGATTCAATATTTTACTTCTAGTTTTTGACATCAAGAGCACGAAGAATTATGACCACCAACAAATAATAAATAGAGTTTATATGAGAAGACTGGTTAAAAAAATTACACAAAATGCCGTACTTTAACAATTATATAAATCAGTATTTGATTAAAATGAATTCACAGAAGAAAAAGTATTAACATATTAACAGTAAATTCTTACTGGTGTTTCTTCGACGAGATTGAATATTTTCTTCCACTGAAGAAGCCTGAAATGATTCATAATTGTAGAGTCTACAAGCTCACGGAATCACTCACTCACTTAAATAATACTTAAACATTATAATTTTAAAGTAACTGATACGTTCTAACACACGATCGAACTGACTAAGAATAGTTTTAAACTTAATTCGTAATAATAAATAATAATAAAATCGCTTATTTCCATATTTCAAGTTACAAATCATATGTCGTTAGTAAATAAGTTTAAAAAAAAGATAACTTATATTATTGTTCGTGGTATTAGTACTAGTGTTAGTAGTGGTTGGTGAGTTTCTGAAAGTCTTCTCACGTCTTCTCCAGTCTTCTCCAAGAGTCTCTGTCCTTACTGAGTTTTAGCCAGTCTTTCCTAGCTAACTGTGTTATATCATCAGCCCACCTCCTCTTCGGTCTATCAATGTTCTTTTTTCCATTTGAGCCTTTCCATCGTGTGGTTCGTAATGTCCATCATTTATCTGTATTTGGGGAGATATGGCCAGCCCACCTCCATTTTTATGTGAGTGCATGCTTAAGAGCGTCATTAATTTTTGTCTTTTTTCTGATATGTTCATAGTTAATTTTTTGTATTTTTCTGATTTTTAGCATGCCTCTTTAGCTATAGCTGTTTGGGCACATTTTTAATTTTTTGCTTAAGTTAACTTTTACGCCGTGGAAATAGGTGCGAGATATACTTCGCCGCCTTCGATTCACCATTCGACCATTCTTTGCAATTGCACCATTCTTTGAAATTCTAAATACTTTTTTCTTAAGTCATTTATATTTTGTTCCAACTAAATTGAAAGTTAAAAAAAAAACTATATTACATACTTCTATTTGTAATCCATTTTGTACAAAATGAGTGCATGAGACCGCAAATTTAAGTTTGACAATTTTTAAAACTTACTTTCCCATTGGGATACTATCCTAAAATTTATATGAAAACCTCTGTGGGCGAATCCGACTCACATCTTACTGTTTTTTTTTTGTATTTAAAAATATATTTATGTAGTTTAAGTGCACTTTGAACGTAATAATTTGAAATTAATGCAAAAATAAATTGCAAATTGTGTAATATGATCTAAAAAAGGATCATAATTTAATTTTTATCACTCAAGACGAACTAGACAAATGCCGGAACGTTATAAACTAATAGCCTGACCCCTGGCCAATAAAACCCGGTTAAATAAATATTATAAAGCTTGTGTAACTCTTTGTTACCTAATTGTATTTCTTTACATCTTTTTATATGTTTGCTTCTTTAATCCCTAACATATTATGTGTATACTGTATGTATATTTCTTAAAAATCATTTGTCAAACCTTTTTTTTCTTATTTAGAGCTTTATACAAAATTTTTACCTGCAATTGGGTACAATATAATAAAAGATAGAAGAAAAGATACAAGAATATAATTAATATAACTATATTATATATATATTTTTCATTATATAAAAATGATTTCCCGGCAATAAGGAAAACGATAAAAAAGCTCACTTTCTATAACCATGATGCTCGTTCTGGTAAATGATAACGTGCATGCAATATATTAATGTGTTTAAATATCTAGATATCAATCGTTTTATTAACAAACAAACATACTTTCACTTCTATATTATTATTAAGATCTTACTTTCTATACATTCTATATGCAGAATTATATTTTTAACATTTATTTTTAGCTATTTTTAACATTTTTACACTTATTAGGTATTTGAATGATGAAAATTTTAAAGAGTGAATATGTATGTCATTCCCCCGAGTGTAAACTACACCCACAACCGTTAGCTTCTAATTAAATTAGTGTAAACACTCGTACAATTTCGGTGTTCTTCCTCGGAGGGCTACAAAAAATTGCCTTATTTTCACTAAATATTTATTCACATAAACTTTGATAGTTCAATAGATTCAAATCTAATGTTTTGATTGTCTGACATTTGATACAATTGAAGTGGGTCAAGATTAATCGAATATCATCAGCGGCCTTATCATCTTATTGCTGTCAATAGTCAATTAACATCTTACAAGTTTTTAGTCAGGCTTTAATTAATTTCAAGTTTCATTAACAGAATAAACATAAACTGTTTTAATGTTTATAGATTCATTAATATACTGTTTCCTATTATTTATGTTAATATTTTTATGTTTAGGTGAAATGATGTATTGCAAGTGCAGTATAATAAATTTTAAAATACTTATAGCAATTTTTTACATTCTACTTTATATAAAAAGGGACAAATAACAGGCAAAAAGAAAAAGTTAAATAAACAAGAAATTTATCGATACATTCAATCTAACTTTAACTCATCGCTGTTACATGAATGATATATGATTTTATTTTGTCGAATTTCCCTCAAGATTTAGCGTTTGTTTTATTTCAAACACTTCATAAATTATGTTAATAATAAATTATGTTAAGATAAAGAATTGCATGCGATAATATACATTTGCATATTCTTTTAATATTTTGAAATAAAATAGTTATACAAAATATATTGAAATATAAAAAACATATTTATATGAAAAGAAAAAAAACAAAATTCTTTAATGCGGCGTAACGTAAAATCAATAAATATCGTAAAGTCTCAGTCTCAGTGTAGCTTATGCGAAAGTGAAACTTGGAATGTATAATGAGAGCTGGACACGAAACGATGTCGCGGATTACATAATCGATGTATCGCATCAGCACATACGAGATGCATGCTCTATACAGAGCGAATCGGCATTCCGGGAAATCGATTGTGATTCTTATAGTGCACATCACTATGCAGCATGTAGTAATATTTCGCCTCAATTCAAAGACATGCGGTTCGATTGCATCATGTGCAATAATGATTTTGCTGTAACGGTAATAGGCGTGTTTCACATATTGTCATATTCTTCGCAATTTTATAACTTGTTTGGTACAACAAGACTTGCATTTCGAGTGATTTAAATAAAATGATATAATTTTGCGTAATTATAATGTAATATTAGGAAATTATTTATTTTAAGCATATATATGTAAATAATAATATTTTACATTTCCTGCTTTATAACATAATAATTATTTATTATTTCAAGATTTGACAACTTAATAAAAAGAGATAAAAGAAAAAAGAAATAATAAATTTATTTCCTTGATAACATTTAGAATAGTTAAATTCTAAAATGAGACTACCTCGCATGTGGTAACGAGTAGTATTTCAAGGCTTCGCAACGTTTAATTACCTCAGGCTTGCGTAGGCACAACACAAGCATCCCATACAGCACAGCCTACATTGAGTGAATAAAATAATTGTTTAATATTATAAGGAATGTGCATACAGGTTAATAAGCGACATTGACATAGCCATGACCAATTCTATCAATCATTGCAACGGCCTTTAAGGCTCTGTTAATCGTTTTGGCGGCAAAGGAATTTTGTTTATTATATAATGGCAACAAATATTTATCTTATAAAATCCATAAATTACAAATCGAAATTTGTATGAATAAAATATTAGCTATTACAGATATTTCATATGTATGTGATTATCACACTCCTATCATGAATTTGAAATTTATTCTAAACTATTACCTGTAACACTGTGAGTTGAGTGACGGAACTCGATGCCGCACTATCGCGTATCGAATTTGCGGGGAAATAATCGAATCCACAACTATTACGTGTGCGCAGGCGCTGTCATTGTACCACGATTGCCTGTAAATAATAAAATGTGTTTTAATACATAATGCCAACTATATAATGATACTTAAATCATTATTTTGCTAAGAATACTTATAATGTAAGTAATAATAAATTAACCAGTTAACACGTTTAGCTCTCTTTGTGTTAGATAATTACATCCGCTAATAAGATACTGTCAAGATATTTCTCAGAAGGCTGAGAGCTTCAAGCATAATCTTTATCTTATACCAAAATTACATAAGAATAGGCGGAAATAGGTAGAATCCATGTAGATGAAAAGATAAACGTATCTTTGTTAATTCAATGCAAATAATAGATAAATCTGGTTTACCTTTTGTATAGTGAATAAGTAACGCATTGATCTTGATCGTATTTGAAAGCTCGCAACTTCTCTCTCCTTTATTGGCTTACATAATAGCGCAACTGATTCCTACTTCTCGTTAACTTAGAACATTTCCGCTTTTCACTCATTTAATAAAACTCGTAAAGTTTTACTTAGCTTAATAATAGTTACGGGATGCTTACACGCATTTTAGATATAGTTTTCGGTAAAGAGTGTACAAATTTATTGCATTCTAGGTAAGTTTCATTTTCTCCGTCTCTATTCTTTGCTCAGGCTGTGCTTCTTTAGTGTCAAGTGTGCGGTTCTTGACCTGGCTCTTTAATAAACACCACAAATACCTATCCAAGTCTGATGATTGAGCAAGTAAGATCCAAAAATTCAATATAATATTACATTACTTTTTTAAAATGTTTTATTGAATATGTCCGTAACTTTAGCCATAAATCCTTATTGACTTTGTAAATAACTTATGCCTTTACAATTTAAAGGTCTAGCGTACACAGTGTGATTGTAATTTTAATGATAGTGCAACACTCTTCATTAAAATTGATATTTCCCTTACTTCTTAATCACGAATACAGTATTTATATAAATAATAACGGCTGTTTCATCCTTCATTGAAAATTCGTGCTTCAATCTTTAGACTGTCAGTCACGTTTCAAATAAATGGAAATAATTTTAGGTGACGGTTTGAATTAACACTTATTTTCTATTCCCAATATTTAATCTTAATGAAATAGTTATTTGTGTGTGTAAAGGAAATTATAGATGTTTGTACAAAATAAATATTTGACAAAATATATTAATAGTAATAACATTACGTTTTTTTTTGTAACATGGAGGAGTTATTAGAATATTTAAAGAAATGAATATCTCCGATTACTATTTTTAAAAATTACATTTAGTCCGTAAATGTCACAAACTTAAATTTATAACAGTTGCAGAGGGAACCTTGTGTTAAGATACTCCGTTCCCTGGATTCTATCGAGTTTTTCGATTAATTGAATTTAATCATTCTCTAACAGCTCCATTTGCTCCATTTTAATACCAGTTAACTAAGAAACTAAGTTAACTAAAAAGACTAAATATCGTCTAACGTGTCACTATGGATTAAGGAAATATATGGAAATAGTAGTAACAGATGAGAGATATTTTATTCATCTACAAGAGGATAGTATAACCTGATGATGATTTATTACATAAATGAAAATGTGGGATAATGAACTCGGTGATCCACTTAATTGAATGGAAGATAGTTAAAATGAACAATACGGTGGCAATAAATTGTGTAACTTAATAAAAATTATCGTGATTGTAAAATATATTACCCATAATATTAACAATTATACAGTTATTCAAGTGAAGTATAAGTTTAACTATAACGATTAAATAAGATGATAGTTTAACATAACTACATTTCAATATTTTTGGCATACATTTTATATATAAATTTTCTTTTCTTCTATATTCTTCATCCAAAAATCTGATTTTAACTGTAATTTTAATAGTAGGTACAGTGATAATGAGTTGTTTTTTTCTCTTCAATACTCTTATGAAATGAGCTGTGTTAAATTGTAAACATTTTGTTAATTATAAAGCAACTTGGACGCAGATGCAAAATTAGCTTTAAAACATTTTACAACATACCTAAGATAGAAGTAGAAAACTCAGATGAAGTACATATATTTACAATATTAATAAATATATGCTTAGAATATATATAATTTTATTAATAATTTTTATTTTTATTTACGTTCCAACCATGACATGTATGTATATTATTTGCTTCTTTATTCATAATATATATGAACTTTACGATCCAGAGAGCTATAAAATGTGATACAGTCATTAAGGAAGTATGTAAAGTGTAAGCTCTTCGGATATTACGTCGTTACAGTAATAAGCTCGACATATTAACGGTTGTATTAAATTACACTTGAGAAAATATGTAATAGCCTATATCTATTATATGATTATTTTATATATATATAAAATAATCATATAATATTTATATATATAAATATCATATTTTTATATATATATATATTCTGTATAGAATACTATTAAATGACGAGTAATGCACATTTCCAAATTTCTATCGGAATATCGTCGTGATCTTTACTTCTTGAAAAGTATGCGGTTTTACGCGGGAAGCACTTCGTGACAATAGAGTTACGAAACCGGACGGTTAATTATATATTTTTCGCAATTTCTTTCAGCAACTGCTTGAAATATTTAAATATAATAAACTTTGACCCCCTTTTTTTATTCGTGTATTAAAATAATTATGCAATTAATTATTTTAAATATGCAATAACTCTCTCAATATTAATATATGACCTGAAAATAAACAATTTGTTGAATTCGCCGTCTACAAGTCTTCACATAATTATTATTCTACATGTATTTGTAGTTGGTACTTTGTATGTTCGAAAGCTTTTTAACTAAATATGTAGTTCATGTGTTGGAATCACTAAGTGAGGTGCATGGCGATTACTTTGAAATTGTGTAACTCTTACATCCAATAAATTTTGTAATCCTGGCAATTGTAATAATATATATTTATTGAGGCCGTCGTGGCGCAGTGGTCAAAGGTGCCGCCCGTAAACGTGACGGTTGTGGGTTCGATTCCCACAAGAAGTGAAATATTTCTTTACGTTTATATTTCCATTTTTCTTCGTTCTGGTGTCGAGACAAAGCACGGCGTTGAGTTCTGTCACTCAAAACGCAATGCCTCCAGAATTACGCAGAAAGTGGGGAACGGAGTACCTTAACACCGAGGTTCCCTCTGTCTACCCTGCTGTGTGCGGGATACAGCATGAAGATGAAAAAAAAATATGTATGTACATCCTCACACATCTCCTATCTCATGCATATGAGGCAAGGAGAATTCAATCTTAAGCCATTTCGCCGTTTACTTACTTCTATTCAAAGGCATTGCTTGTAAAGTGTGTTTGATGATTATTTGTTCAAAGTAATTCTCACTGAGGAATTATAAATAAATTAAAATCGCATTAAAAAAATTATAACTTGCGATGTTAGTGTTGGGAAAGACAGTTTAGGTAAAGAACGTTTGGTTTCAAAAGTTAATGTAAAAGTGTATGTAGGTTATGTCAGAAATATTTTTAAATCAGGTTTGGTTTTATCCAACAGGATAAAATAGTCCAAAAAGTCCAAAAAAATTTAAGGACAACCAAATTTATTTTGTAAACTCATGTTTAATAATAAAGCGTGAAGCTTAATTTAGCTTAAAAGTTTTATCATATGCATGAGCTCAAATTCAAATTGCCACCAGATATGATCTCGTATGGTAAATGATTTAATGTTATATATTGAATTATGATAATAATAGTAAGATTAACAGCTAACACAGCGTATTGCATGGTATTTGTTGTAATTTATTTAACTTTTTTTTTTTTCTTTATAGAATGTCTACTCAAATAAGCCTATATATTTCGTGAAATCGACTACAACATGATTACTTAAATGAATCCTAGAAATAACTTCTTTTTTATTAATTGTATTGCGTCTTTTTATTTTATTTTATTATTCAAAATAAAAAAGGCGTGTGAAAATTAGATTTAAGAAATCTCCGTAAACAATGAGCTTTCATAATAAGGTCCGTAAAAATTAACACTTCCGTTAACACACACTAAGAAAGAGTAAAAACTATACGCTTTTGTCAAAATAAATATACCTTATTGTAGGATTAGGTAACGTGAGAAGTGACATAATTCTCATATAGAACTTTAAAGAAATGATAAGTATGTGGTTTCTTATATAGCAGTGTTAATTATAAGTTAATATTATAATTATATAAATTACGTTACAAGCTTTTCATTAATTATTGTATTCGAGTGGCTCCAATTCTTTTCGTAACAATATCCACGTGCAGTATATTCTTTGTACATCGTTTTAAATTTTCAAAAAAATATATATTTATTTAAAAAATTATAAACTAAAAACAATAAACATGTAGGTCAAAATGCTAAACACATCTCAAATATTAGCGCACGAGTGCAATAAACTCTGTAGTGCGAACGATCGCTAATAAAGCAAACAGATATTCAGATGTGACTCATTATTTGTCAAAGAAACATTTCATCAAACATTGAGGGCTAAGAATCTAACTGTACAGCAGACCGCTGTGACCTGACCCTCTACTTAATAAAAGCTTTTCATATTTACAAAGGTAATGTATTTACTTTTCTTTGCCGTTTGGTAAAATTTTCTATAGACAATTTATTTAGAATTACTGAAAGTTGCAGAATACTCTATTATTCATCAAGTCGGATAAATACAAACCACAAACGGACGGGCTCTTATTACGGTACTTTTAATTTACACAAAATTCTCTAGTATTATACACAAACAGTGTCAGTAATGTTTGTTGTCTATTGTGCCGTTGTATAAAATTACGGTTAGTGTAAGACACATCGTCATATTTTTTATATAAGTACAGCTATTCATATAATATAATATGTAAATATAATACTTACTTGTACATATATTTAAATAAACTAAAAACTAGTGATATCAAACAAATACTAATAATATGTTTGTTTATTAAATTATAATTTAATTTAATTATAATTTCTTACATCACAAATATATTATGTAGATATAATAATTTTAACTTAACAATACTCGATATAGCCTTCGTCACATTAATTAAATTAACTAAGAATAGCTTTAAGTTTATTTCCCAACAAAAACTAGAAACATAGATGCGTTTATTAATGTGTCCTTTGGAGTTTGAAGTGTTCCCATTCTCACTACCATGCATCTGCGCCGCCATTGTTCTGTTCGGTCAAGGCCGTACGCGGGCTTTTACTTGTCTGCATTATCTGCGCAATTTGCTATACATAAATCATAGTTCGCGCCAATTTCTCGTGCTTACGCCTTTTCATTACAGTGAATAGATAGCTTTTTGTTGAGATTATAAAGTTTATGTTAAGTATAAGTGACTTTAAAAGAATTTTAATAGACAGTTTAAAAAATAAACTATTTGCTTCTTCATTACCCATGACGCCATTGTTTATCATATTCAAGGTAAAAATATTTGTTTTATGTACTCATATATATATATGAGAAGGCAGTTTAATTATAAAATTAAATATATTAAAGATATATTAGATAATTGTAATAAAACAAAATTGCCAAAATATATATTATTTATTATTGAAAGTAGTGTAATATTCAGTTCAAGGTTATAGTGGGCAAAAAACTTGAAAAAATATCACGTCAAATATCTTGGTCGCTGTGTCGCACTCGTTACACTACAGCACCGCAATCACTCTTGTCGTCTGTTACAAATATAATTTACATACGCATATCTGGTTTAAAGCGTTCATAAACTGCGAAATATCACTTGCTTACCGAAAAGGCAACGTTTTGAAACTGAGTTGATTTTTTATGTTGTAGTCTAGTCTACTATTTTAAATAAAGGTCAACGAGAAATGAGTATTTCTAAATAAGGTTCTCCAAAGGTTTAGATTACGTGGTGAATATTATATAAAGTATGGAAAAAATTAAGCATAAATTTAACGCTTTTTTTTAGATAGCTTTTTTATGTACCAAGGAAATGTAGTCCTGGATATTAGATATTTATTTGCACATAGCAAGACAGACAGACGGATAACATAATGATACTGCAAGGGTTGTGTTTTTATTTTGTGTTAAAGAACTCTAGAAATTATTTGTTTTATCACTTTTTTTTCTAGAACTTCACGTTAAAAATATATAATATATTTTATAATAAAAAAATCTAACTGAATAAATGTTTTTTATTATAATATAGTTTTTTATTATTTATCGCGTCTTTTCGATTTTTTTTTGGGATATGTTTGAAATACTTTGGCACATTTAAATACTTCGTTTATGATTGTTTACAAAAATGTCACTATATGAAACACAACTATGAGTATATCCAGTACGAAAGATACCAAAAATATTCACCTAATAAAATTTTCGTGTCAAATTAAGCTCATGTTTCACAAGCTCGTGTGCAGTTATTCGAATTTCAAACCTGATTTGCACTTTTCGTCACGATTATACTTTCAAGACTGAGCAACACACGTACAATGTGTTCAATAAAATAATTAATATTTGCAAAACATAATCATCAATTATGTGGACAACACATTGGGATTAGATTAGACAAATGTTTGTATTAATAAATTTCTTTTGAGAAGAGAATGCTTAAAGCACCGTTATTTACTTTCTAAGTGGGTTTACCTAGACATAAAGTAATAAAAATAAACAATATACATATAAATATACGACTATATAGTTCTTTTTCTTTTTTTAGTATTATATTTCTAAGTGGATAATGGACTTAAATAATGATTCTTATTTAAATAAATTAAAATAAAAAATAAACTTATACATACTTCCACTCAATGTACACTGCCAACTAGAAGCTAGTATTTACCATTCAAATACGCAGTTCATGGTTGGTTCAGGACAATAAGATACATAATCAGATATGGGTGCAAATGTTATCTACATCGTGTCAATCAGCTTTGTATATTTATTATGTGCGTACATCTTACGTAGCGTTGGTAATAAGGTAGATAATTTTACACATTTTTTTTTTCAGCTTCACGCTGTATCCCGCACATAGCAGGATACCTAGACAGAGGGAACCTAGTGTTAAGACACTCCATTCCCTACATTACGTTTTACACATAAATATACAAATATATACGCAAAATTAATTAATTACAATGTACATCCCGCTGACCTATTATAATGAAATTGTTACGGAAGCCTCGGTAGAGGAGTCCGACTCGCATTTTTTTTTATATTAACTACAAGCTCGTTTTTTCCCTTTTTTTATTTAAGTTATCTGCATCACTTAAAACACACAGATATACAGGTAGGCTCATGACTATACGAACCTCAAATACAATAAATATTGGGATCTAATAACATTATCAACACTACATATGCTTCTATAGCTAACGCTGATCCGATACCATTTTATTATAAACATAGATTTATAACCAAGAAAACAGCAACAAGCATCTCGAGGCTGATCGCCCAGTTTGTGCAATATTTTTAGTCTATTGTTAGTCCATAAAATCTCCAAAACAATGAACAAACCTTGATTGGATGTAGAAACGATTTCTAAGTATCCATGTTATAATTAACCTTTTTTTTAATGTTTACAAAGTTATGAAAATCCGAGGTGAAGTCAATTATATTTATTTTCATCCTTCAAATGGCGCTCGGCCAACTGAAACTAACGCGTATTACAAGTTGGTTCTCTGCAAGTAAAAAATATATAAATATGTTTTTATCAAGAAAATAAGCTATTAATTATTTATTTTAATTATTGATTGATTTTCTATTTTTTTTGTACGTTTATAATTAATACAGTTTAATCATAATCTAGTTAATTAAAGTTATAATTAAATTATTAATAAATAATAATTTATGTAGAAACTTAATTGGATTATATTATTTATTACCATTAAAAAATAGCTGAATGTTAGCGTACTCGTGTAAAACTAATCTACCCTAGATGTAGGTGAAAAAGGCTATAAAAGTGATTGAATTATCAGCCATTTTTGTCAGTCAACAGTCAGCAGTCGTTAACCAAATTCTGGCAAGCGCTACTACGAGCGTGCAGTTTCCCACTCCAATTCCCTCATTGTAAGAAGCGGCGAGGCCAGTCCTATACGTGTTGAGTCCGGTACGTCTTCGCCGAGGCACGACGGGGTCCAACGATCCAAATCCCCCATGATTAGCGTACCCAGGGCATTCCCCCGCGAACACCATCTACTTCACAAGCGTCCGTCAAAGTTCTTACTTTTTCATCAGGGGCGAGCTACTCTCTCCCCGTCCGATGACGCCGAAAGAAAAAGAAAAACGGTGATACATATCACTTATTACAATTACGTAGAACGTCTTTCCGAATAATTCAGAAACGATATAGACGATATGTGTTTTTATCTTGTTTCTTTTTAAAATGTTAACCGCTTCCGATTTCTAACAATAACATAACAAAATAATATTGTTTATGTGTCTGTCTGTCTGTCAAGACCTTTTATCTCAGGAACTTCCGGTTGACCTAGAATTATGAAATATGTCAGCTAGCATCTACTGGTATTATTACCTAATATTACCGGCCCTAGCGTTACTAAATCCAAAATATTATAAAAACTATTTTAAATTAATACAAGTAATTAAATCGAAACACGTTATTCATTGTATGATCAACATTTGTAACCATAAGTTTCGTTCCCACGCGATTTGAATAATTAACGTCATATTGTTATTTTACCTACAACTTTTTCACAGAGTATTTGGAAATACGTAAAAGATAAAATATTAATTAACAGGAAAGCACTTTCAATTGTTATTTAACTTGAGTATTTAATGTGAATAACGTAGCGTAGATACTCGCAGAAGGGCGTCAAAAAAAAAGAAAAAAGGAAGAAAAGAATTATAATTTATACAATATGTTACGTTAATTATATGTCAGACCTCGACAATTTCAGGATGATATAAATTTATTTTTCAGGCGTTACAAAAAAAATCTTACTTTATCACTTTTAATTCGTGCTACATGAAAAGTACACATTTATTATATTGTTCTAGAATAGGTAATTTATAACTTTTTGAAACGTTATCTCTATCTGAATATCATTTGGTCCATCAAAGCATGAAGTCGATGTTGAAAATTATTTCGAAGTGCCAGCCTTGATTGGTTTCTTAAGCACGTTCAGCTGTGTTATAAACTGCAATAATATAAAATTATTTCGATACAATAAAGAAAAAAAAATTAATATTGCAATTTAAATATGAATGATTTCCTATTTAATTTACAATATACAAATTTGTTTGCTTAATTTGTTATTATTTTCTTTATTATTCTATGAGTTATCAAACGGTAACTCTTATAAGTGCACCGCACAGGTGCATTGTGCGGCGCACAGGTGCAGTGAATCATATGTAGTAAATAACATGAATAACATGAAGTCGCTCAGCGGGCGATGGAGAGAGCTATGCTGGGTATTTCTCTACGCGACAGAATTCGAAACGATGAGATCCGTAGACGAACAAAGGTTACCGATATAGCTCTCAAAATCTGCAAGCTGAAGTGGCAATGGGCAGGCCATATTATCAGGAGGACCGACAACCGATGGGGAAGAAAGGTCCTCGAATCTGGACGTCCACGTCTGGCAAAAGGAGTATAGGTCCCCCTCCAACCAGGTGGACCGACGACCTAAAGAAGACAGCGGGAAACCGCTGGATTCAAAGGGCGCAGGACCGGACGGAGTGGCGAGCATTAGGGGAGGCCTATGTCCAGCAGTGGACTACAAAAGGCTGATAGTAGTAGTAGTAGTAGTAAATAACATGAATACCTACAAAAGTACCTCTTTTTGCAAAATTATACTCGATTATGATTCATATTACACATAGCAGGGTAGGCAGGGAGGAGGGGACCTGGGAACCTAATGAACACAGTCTATGTCTATTGAGACAGACAAGACAGCCAACACGCTTGTGCCCCTGCGCCACAGTTGACCTCATATTCCGTTAAGCATATTTAATAATTTTATCATCCTGCAAGAAGTAGAAACAAAGAAATTATGATAAAACTGGCTGATGCATACTGATGCAACCTATGTTCTTCCTACAACAAACTAGCAAACACTACTTATGTGCGAAGTCATTGCAGAATGCTAATTGGTATATTTATATGCCAGTAAAACGTCATTATATATTTTAAAGAGGAGAGTCATGCATATAGCAACATATTATTATATTTTAAGAAAATGAAAGTAAACAGAAGAAATAATTATTTTTAGCAATATTATTAATTTTTTTTTCTATTCCTCTATCATGTGGATATTTTACTAGTCTATACTTGTTTATAAGCGATACTTAATAAGTAGATTGCTCAAATTTCCTATCAAATATTAGATAAGAGTGACCGTCTTAGATAAGAGTCTATCTATTTTACTGAACCGTCACAGAACTTTTCTAATCGTATTGTAAAATATATAAAATTAAATTATATATCTGTTATATATAATAATATTCAATTATTTTTCTCTTTGCAAGACTCATATCTATACAAATCAAGCATTGTAAGCTCTTGTACAATAGGCATTCACATAATATCAACTGAATGAAAAACGTGAGAAAACTTAACTTCCTACGAACCTTCCACGATAATTAAATGTACCTACACTTAAATTCATATTTTATATGTAAATTTTTATCAAATGAGAATGTGTTTTTATCAAATGCAAATAATATACTTATACGTTAATAATAATAATAACGTATAAGGATACATTATTGTGATAAAATAACTAAATATTATATACAACTATAAGTAGTTATTTTTATTACCTACAATCCAACTATATTCTAACAAAATAATATACATAATTGCAGGTCAACAAGAATTCTAAAGCTGTTCTGTATTTAAAACTAGTTTAGTATTAAACTTAATTTAAAATTACAGATTATTTATACATATCTCAAACAATAATTAAATATAATCCAAATTATATATCCGGTAAAATTCCAATGTCTGACTTCTCACTATATATATAATATAATATTTAAATTATTATTGTGTGATAGTGAGGAACGGAGAGTGGGGAACGGAGTGCCTTAACACTAGGTTAATCTGATAAAAATAAAGATTTATTTTTGTTTTATTACCACCTATATCGATAGGTGTTCGGAAATGTATTAAATATAATTAGGTGATAGAAATATATTATATAATTTGGATTCAAATGTGTTTATAAATTTTGAAAAAGGATCTAAATAACTACTAAAAATGTATATATATATTCATTTTAATTGTAGCAAAATATTAACAACCACTATGTATGATAAAATAAACAAATATAAGTGTAGGGTAATTGAAACCAGGTAAATAATTTCTGTGCCGCAATGTTACGGAAACAAATATGCGGTCAGTTTCAAGGATAAACTGGATAGAATACTGGTGATGTGAATAATTCAATATAGGAGACTCACTTATTTCTAACGTTGATTCCATTACTGACTGACTGCAAGTATGTCACGATACTGAGGCGATCACGTTTTTTATGCCACATTTCCTTGTTATTAAAACGTCAATATTATTATACCAAATACTCGTATAAAAATATTTTTAAATAATTACATTTTATGGATAATTTACAACGCAAAAAATTATAAATATATTTGACTTGTTTTGAATAAATACCATGCAAATTTAATAAGAAAAACATACACCTTATTGCACTTATAGTGTGTGTTCAATTCCATACCATGTGGATAAAAGTTTGTATTTATAATAAAATATATCGCATCTTGTTAGACGAGGCCATGAATTTCCTCATTTCTCATTAATTTCCTCTTTTCGTTGTTTGTAATGAAACAGAAAAAACACAAAACATAATATATTTGCCAACTTGTTTTCACTGACAGGCTTTACTAAAACTACTAAATGTGGCATATTATCATTCAGAATTTCAGAATATTTAAACAACTTTAAAATTGTCTAGCCTAACTTCTCCACATATAAATTATTCTAATTATTTTCATATTGTTCTATAACTTTTTTTTTATTTTATATTCAAAGGTTAGATTATTTAAATTTTACATAGGAAAATACTTATATAGACATTATATCGTGACGTCGATCCCAATTAATCTCCGCCCTGATAGAGAAAAAGCAACGTTGATTTCCACTCAACAAGCAGTGTCTCTAATCTAGACAGAAAGCAAACGAAGTGTCATAGCACTATATCCTATCTGCCTACCATTAAAATAGTACTAAAATTTAAATATAACCAACGCTTTAAATAAAAATTAACAACATTAACTGTAAAAAGACATATAACATATATTCGGTAAGCTTCATTTCTCAATTGTCTACGTTTGAATTGATGAATAATGCAGTGTCGACTGTCGACCGTGTAATGTGAATAGGAAATGTCCAATACAATGTGAGTGAGAGCTAGTTCACTCAGTGACGAAACGTGGTGACATCTTGTGAACACGTTTTAAATCATAATAGTGTAGGTACGTGGGTAATATGTGACTTTTCTAATTACTTCATAAGTTAAGTAGTTACTATATAGTAAACAATTGGTTTGTGGGTGTAGGTCTTTACTCAACAATTACATTTTCTTCTTTTCCATATAAAGTACAGTTTTTTTGGCTTTACCTAATGATATCACATTCCTTTCCCCTCTTTCCTCATTTTCAATCCATTGTGTGCTGAATTGCGAAACTCAAGGCCGCGGTTTTGTCTTGCTGCCAGAGCGAAGAACCCCCTTTCTTCTCTCGTGCTCCTGCGCCACGACGGCCTCGATATAACTCACTCGTACGTAATTCCAAATATTATATTCTAATGTTGACTATGTTTAATACAATTTAGTGTCCATATTACGATACAAATATATACTTTTACTACCATTCCAAAATCTATATAAACCACCAAAGTCATTAGTTTTCATTAATCAATACATACAACTACGAGTACGTAATATACATGTTTCTTTAAAAAAAAATAAAAGCTTCCTTCCTGTCCAGATACAAGTACAACTTTCTTTCGTGTAAAAGCAGGAACCTATAAATATAAGCACACGAGTGGTCTACTTTATTCTACATAGCTTGTTAGTTGCGTCATACGTTACATTTCCCGCTCTTTGAACTGACAATAACGAGATAATAAATGGGTACAATTAATTATTTTTTGCACTTACTTATGCAACCGGGAAGGTTTTATTTATTAACAGACGAAACACTTGTTGACTGATGTCAAATGTTTAAATCAATATTTTAAAAAACAACATTTAAAGAGTGTCTTATCATTAGGGACTGCAGTCTCGTTACACAAAATAATTTGTTAAAATTATAAAACAATAATTTATATTTATATACACTATAAATTATTACCAATATATAACTAAATATAGATTAGTAAATCTATAAATTCTTAATACCAACAGTGCTTATAAAAGCTTACCCAACTCTGATCGCTTCTCTAATTTAAATAAATCGTTAAATAAGTCGTGTTCCATACATAAATCTTTCGTGATTTTAAGCTCATTATATAGTCATGTTAGCAGTAGCTATATATTATTTATCGACAAACCCATCACCAATATTATTATGATTACAGTAATATAACAAGATTATTGCGATCATAGTCATTTAAACCACAAATTTTATTGCTGTAAGTTTATTATATTGATGGCACATATTATATATACTATATTGTACACACACAAATAGAAAATTTGCAATGATAAAAAGTGGGAAACGGAGTGTCTTGTCTTCCCTCTGCCTGCCCTGCTGTGTGCGGGATACAGCGTGAAGCTGAGAAAAAATAAAAATTTTGTGACAACTACAAAAGGCAATTATTGGTATTATTAGTAATTAGCGATTTCTTCCATACATCCTTGAGGTTAGGAGATGTAAAATTAAAAATATATATAGTGGGTAGTACAAATTAACATTTTTTTCCACCACTTTCTGTCGAATTCTAGGGGTATCGCATGTAATATCGCGAGTCACGGAACTCAACAACGCGTTTTGCCTCGAAAAATTAAAATATTAAATATTTCATTTTACCGAACGGGAATTGAACCGACAACTTGTCGCGTTTACAGTCACACGCTTGTGTCCCTATGGACTGGTCACGAATAGCCTAACTGTCATAGAGTTGTTAGCTCTATTTATTAACACGTAGCACGCTAACTTAATAAACATATTAATATGCATTTACACTCATTTACAGACACAAGTAAGTATATTACAAAAACAAACCAACTTACACCTGCCTGATAATAATTATTATCACAATGTAGAGTAATGATATAATTAATGACTTCCAGTAAGCATTAACCGCCATTTCCTCACTTCTAAATTAATATTAGAGCGGTTAATGGATCGTAACTATTGACTTTGGTGCCCACGAAACTGTCCGTATGATATACTTCCGTGGACGTAGGAATTATGAACACTTTCGAAATATAATATTATAAAATATAGAGAATTCTGATTAGATTTAGATATGAGGTCATTTCTAGAAACACAATAAGATTCCTTTATGAAGTCGATAATAAAAACCACAATAGTATTTTTTTTTTTTTTTTTATGGGAGAGGACAAGGCAAACGAGCGTTCGGGTCACCTGATGGTAAGTGATCACCGCCGCCCACGACCCCTGAAACACCAGAGGAGCTACAGGTGCGTTGCCAGCCTTTAAGGTGGAGATGAAGGGCACCGGGGCCCGGCATTACCTAATGCGAAACGCAGTGGCAAGGGCCACTACTTCACGCCGGTTTAAAATGCCGGGGGTGGTATTAAACCCGGTCGAGTCTGCCCATGCGTGTTGCCATTACTGGCGACGTGACTCTACCACACGTACTTTAGTCGCCTCTTACGACACCAACAGTACCAGGGTGATCCTATTCTAAGCCGGGACCACACGGCTGAAAATCAGTAATCTAAATACAAAAGTCTAAATGCTGTAATCACACTCTCGCGCGTCCCTAATCGAGCTGGTAATAAAAAGCCGAGATTGTGAGCTGACAGATAACGACAGTGCCTCAATTACGTATTATGTAAGCGAGTAAGTGACGTGCCAAGCCGCGTAATACATACTATCTTAGTGCTTTTGTTTGGGATTCTAGACCATCAATATGTATATAGCGGACTTGTCGTTAATTACTTCAGTTTTAGTTGATAATTATGTAAGTCTTGATACTTCCTACATCATGAACAGTTCGATCCCTACTCGAGGAAGAGAAATATTTATTTAAATTTATATTTTCGTTTCTTGGCTCTGGTGTCAAGGCAAAGCGCGGCGTTGAGTTTCGCCACTCAACACGTCCAGAATTCAGTGGCAAATGGAGAACGGAACGTCTTGGCTATCGGTTCCCTCTGCCTACCAGCTGCTGTGTGAGGAATACAGCGTGAACCGGGTTTTTTTTTATTTTAATGATAACTTAAAATGTACCTGTTAAATATTACTATATTGATCAATCATAAATGGCAGTAATCATGTACAACATTTTTGTATAATATTTTTCCTGACTTGTAATACTTTATAATTGTCACCGGCCACGGTTATTTCAATTCATTTACATTTAAAATAATTGACATAATTCCGGGTCTCTTTTATTTATTTTTTTAATACACAAATAATATTAAACAATGTAAAATATAGAATTTACATATTTACACATTTATTAGAAATATCTTCTAGATTATTTTAAATATAACTATATGCTTTCCCTTTATTACTATTAGTAATAATAATCATACACCGAAACAATTCTTTTTTTCACTTATTATTGAACTGTAATGTAAAATGTTTATAAATACAACCGGGTGATATGTTTACGTTAAAAAAAATAAGACATTCGTAGATATAAATTGTATGACATTATATATAATTTATATCAAAGACTGTGTTGTATTTTATAGTGTTGATATGTCGATATAAAAATATCAATTAAAAGGTACAATAATATATATAACAATAAATATTTGACATATTCACCTTCGCTCTGGTGTTAAAACAAAAACGGGGCGTTGAGAATCCAGAATTCGCTGGAAAGTCCCTACCTTCATGAAGTGACAACACTAATCTTCCTTTGCCTACCCTACTACATACGGGATGCAGCGTGAAGCTGAAGAACAAATGTGTGACTTGAGCTTTAGACTGTAACGACAATTACCAAAGCTTACAGAATAATGCACTCGCACGTCGGAAACATTACGTGCCGTTACGTTGACAGCTCTACGCAATCGATGACAATTGACACGCTCCAGATTTCGTCAATAGGCCATTTTTGAAGATGGGCTGTTGAGTAATTCTTACAAGCTAAATAAATATTTATATATGAAACGGAGACGATTAATTCTATTTTAATGGTGTATTTGGTGTCGGAGATGTAGAGCCTGACTGAAAGAGACAGTTGTGGATAAAAATTTCACTCAAGGAAAATATGCTTAAATGTCTTTGGTCTGGTCTGGTTCAAGGAAGAAAAAAGTGAACAAAAATTTTATAACTAAAATTTCTTTCGCCGTATATCAGCAATTATAATACTAGACTACAAGCGAACCATTACTTTCGACTTTTTGAATAATCTTGAGACTAGCCGATTTTTTAAATTGTGTAAAATTGATAATGTAATCGAGACAATACAATTGACATATGTTAGTTGAATCAAAAATCATTCATTAAACCATGTTTTCACAGTCATGATTTTTTTGGCAGAATTAATATAGTAAGGTATTGTTAAAAATTTAATATTATTACTCTTTCAACCGATAGTATGATTGAGCATCGGAGTGTAGCGTTCTTGTCATAAATATTCGATTTCTTTTTTTATCCTGTAATAGTTGTATTTGTAAATATTTTCAAGATTATAACAAAGACATATTTAGTGTTACAATTAAAAACCAGATATATTTTGGTATGAATGTATATTTTTTTAGTAATAAAAATTTACTTTATAACTACAGACGGTCCTTGCAATAATTTATATTTTAATAACTTGTTGTTTTAAAAAAAGGAACTTGTGCCATTTGTTTTTAATCGAAAATTTTATAACGACCGTAATTAGCGCTTTAAAAGTTTAATTGTTACCTAAATGTAATATTACTTTTCGCCTGAATTCGATTAAGCTGAATCGATTTTGATGATACTTTTATAAGATTATTTAATTACAAACTGTCGAGGTAGCGGCCTCAAGATACTAATTTTCCTATATTGAGTTCAATATATAAGTTGTTTTGACTGGTGCGAGGCTGTAAGGAAAACGGCACAATTCTTAAAAAGGAAGCTGTAACTTAGAAAGTAGGATAGCTTTTGACCGTAATCGATCTAGTTGTTGATTCTATCCCACTATCGAAAATGAATTAATCTCATTTCCCTACAAAAGCATATAATATTGCAGGATCAAGCATAAAGCTCATAAAATATAAATCTATACTAAAAAAATATTAAAACGATTTATTGAGTTATTGTTGAAAAAAAAGCCCACATAACAATTGAGCACAAACCACATAAAGATTATACAAAATTTCATAATGATCAGATATAAGCTTTTGTAACTTTTTGATATTATACAATCGTAGTTCCTATGTTTGGTCGGAATCTAGCTTTCTCTCAATTTACACGTAAATAAATGGCCACAAAAATATTGAATGTCCTAATTAATTTAAATAAAAAACAAAGATGATCTTTTTCGTCTATATATTTCTGTAAAAAAATATATTTTCGAAATATTATATTTATTATTTAGCCAATTATTTAAAATTATATTTAAAGGATTTCCTTAATTAAATTAAATTTGATCTTTATATAAATTAGCAATAATTTTTCATATCTGAAGTGAAATATATGAAACACTGGTGCAACGGCGCAAAGGTCTGACTGTAACGCGACGGTAGTTGGTTCGATCGCCACTCGAGGAAGTGAAATATTTACTTACATTTATAATTCCATTTCTTCGCTCTGGTTTCAAGACAAAGGGCGGCGTTGAGTTCTGCCACTCAACACGCAATGCCTCCAGAATTCGGCAGAAAGTGGGAAACGGAGTATGTTAACACGATGTTCCCTCTGTCTACCGTGCTGTGTGCGGGATACAGCGTGAAGCTGATTATATATATATAGTAAATTATTATAAAAATATATATAATCTTATATACTTAGTGTTTTTTAGGCTTGGCGTTGTACCCTGCTTATAGCAGGATAGGCAAAGGGAGTCTTTTCTTAAGATATATCGTTCTCCACTTTCCGCCGAATTTTTGTTTAATTACCAGAGCAAAAAATTGAAAATATTAATAAATAATAATTCTTTCCTCGAATGGGAACGAATTCACAACCGTCGCACTCACAGTCGCACGTTTGTACCGCAATGCCACGAGGACCTCAACTTTGTATTTACAGAGTTTTTACAACACTGTCTAAAATAAATTTAAGACCGTAGAACGCGTGATTAAATCTCTCTCATTACTGTACCCGACCTTTGCCCCGTAGGTTGTAGTACGTAGTACTTTACAGTGTAATTGTATGTTATTTGGAAAAGACAGATGAGATCGGTGGATTAGTAGCTTTGAAATGAGGCAAACTCCTTAAATAAGATTACAAAATTAACATAATACAATGTTTAGTTGAATCTTCTGTTGATTTTATTTTTTTGTATTATTGTTTGAGTTAAAGAAAAATAATTTTTAAATTTTATAAATATAATAAATAATTTTATAAAAAAGAGAAGTCAATGTTTTTTACTATATTATAAGTGGATATTAATTGTATGTAGGCAGGCAAGAAACCGATAATTGTTATTACTATAATTATTATTTACTTTGCAGTTTTAACTTTATGTCAGTTAAATTTTTAATAAAGAAGAATATTTTTATGAACGGCCAATTATCCATAACAACAGTTTACAGAATACGTGACCAAAATTTTATAATTGCACAGTGTGGCTCACGTATTTGAAATATGTTAGACCACTCTTCGTACCGAGCTTACCGAAGCTTTCTCCTGACCTACGACACTGTGTCGAAATTAAGTTGTTTTTAAGAAATGGTAATATTTAAGTGAGAGTATATATATATATGATAGTAGGTCGAAGGTGACTCGGGTGAGGAAAAACATCGAATGAATTCTATCGTAACATATTGTCACATATCTAATATAATTTTATATAAGTGTTAACGAAACCTACTACGTGACAGTTTCTCTCATCTTTAGAGACCTTTGGCCGAGATTTCGTTTTATTAACATTTACGACAGCTAAGTCACTAAGTCACTATTTTAGATAAGGCAGCTGTATCAAATTATGTTTATATTATATCTGAAGCTTAAATTCGTGGTAAATATGTTGAAATATTTAAAACCTAAATATAAAATAACATGGATAATTTAATGTAGGCGTTAAAACAGTATATTAAGGAAATCTCGGTCACCACGACTAAGGTAAGGTAATCAAGAAATCATTATAAGTTATATATCGAGTACATTTCACTTATGTGACATAATACTGGTTTTCTCCACAAAACGTCTCGCCGGTCGGCCGGAGAGTGCGACAAATCAACACACGTAATCCAACCACGTAATTATATCAACAATTACTTGTTTTAAATGAAAAAAGTTTCTATTTTTTACTTGTTTAACATTCATATCTAAAGTAAAAAAAATATTTTAAGGCTTTAGTTTTAGTGTAGCAATGGAACATTTGTGTAAAATATAATATTTAAAAAATATATATTTTTATCATAACACATAAATAACATATAAATTAATATTTAAACAGTGCATCATACAGCTGCCTTTCAATTGCGTAAATACACAAATGCAAATTATAAAATTATTATAACTATATCTAAATTATAATTGATAATAGGTCAATTTATTTCTCATATTTTGATAAATATTAAAGAAATATGTATATGTATAAAATTATAATGTACATAATAAACATGGACGGCTTTATTAGTAACATTACATTATTACGACAATATATTTTGTAGAAACCACAAAATCAAGGCTCAGCGGTATTTCCAAACAAAACACGGAAATTGTCTCACGTTAGCGCTTTCCTCTATTACCTCACAACACATTACTTATTCGAACAGGAAGAATGCACTTGATACAACTTAGTGCTTGATACTATTAAGTAGCTTAACATATGTATTTATGTATATTTGTATGAATGTATGTATGTATGTTTATTATACAGCCTTCAGTGAACCTGTCATTATTAGACAATTTCAATATATTCATGCTTCACATCACTAACGCCCACCGAAGTACTGTAGAACGATTTACAAGTATAATTAACAATGTCGGTCGGTGCACACTTTACTTTAACCAAAATGCAATAGTGTTTACAAATTATTTTATTACTTAATAATACTAACATTCTTATGTTGTGCAAATTTAAAAATTATATTTTGATATATTAAATTAATAGTATATTATAAATGTCATTGCATATTAACATTATTAATTTAAAAAATCTCATGTTTTTCTTTTCTTCTTTTATAGATGACACAGACCTGAAGGCAGAATCATCAGAAATTATATCAGAAGCAGTGGCACCACCGCTCCACATTCACCGTCCAGACGATGCCGTAGCGGCCGCTGACCAAGCAGACCATTCCATCGAAGTTATTGGTGACTCACAAACATTCTTTCCGACCTTCGCCAATTTATTTGAACCACGGCAAGCCAATAACTTTCGACTAGGCTTTGGGAGTCAAGAGGCAGCATACAGCCAGCGTCCGAACTCTTATAGGTCATTGTTAAACTACCCCTTATTTGGCGGTTATAAATCTGTCGAGAATTTCGGCAAACAGAGCGCTCCGGCCTCTGAGCCTCTAGTAGATGCGAGTTCTAGCGTTCTCGGCTCTGGAAATTTTGGTATCATAAGAGGAGGTACGTTTTTTGCCCAAAATGATGAGGACGGAGATTATAGTGACAATTATAATCCTTATTATAATAACGGCCACGGCAGACCGTCCCTAAGCGTTGGTTACATAGCGAACCCACGTCCCAACTACAATCAAGACCAGTTCGCCAATTTTAGAGACTTTGCCGACATAAACGCGCCTTCCAATGCTGCCTACTCGCACTATGTTGTGGTGTATGCGAACAAAAACGGTACGCTCGACGAAATAAGCGAAGAAAGCAGAAACGTCGCAAGTAAACCTAAAAACATAATTGAAACGCTCGAGCAGCTCGACGCGCCGACCCCGCCAAAGAAACTGTCGAAAGCAAAATCAAAATTGGAAACGACAAAACAAAAGAATCTCCATAAAAAGGAACAATGGAAAAAAACCAATTCCAAATATTTAAGCTTAAAGCATGATCCCGAAGAACCATTGCTAGCTTTAAGTTAAACATATGTATATATAAACGTATATATATATTAATACATATGTGTTTATAAAAAGACTTTTATTGTATACGTGTTCATAGTGATAGGTTAGTGGTATACAATGTTCGTCACTTCAAACATGTGATAAGGCTCACTGTCTAAATTAATGTGGGAGTATGAATGTCGTCGAGAGGACTTTGTGTTTGCGAATGGATGCCCGATGTGTGAAAACTGAATAATAAATTAATATTTTAATTAAGGTAATTGTTTTATTTTAACAACAACGTATATTGTTATAAGATTAGATAGAAAATAAAATATTTTAAATAAAATTAAATGTGCGTTTATTTTTTCCTTTCCGTCATCCAATATTCATTTTATTCAATAGCATTTTTTTAGTCACACGCTGTGCTCCATATTTAGCAGAGTAGACAGAGGACCTAGAGGAGGACAAACTAGTGTTAAGACATTCCGTTACTGCCCAACTTTCGAAGCATTGCGTGTTGAGTGGCAGAACTCAACGCCGGGCTTTTGCCTTGGTGCTAGAGTAAAGAAATGAAAATATTAATACAAAATAAATCACATCTTCAAATAGAAATCGAATCCACAATCGTCGCATTACAACCTATAGAAGAAAAATTTGACATTTTAAAATAAATACTTTATTAAGAATTACATTATTTTAAACCAGTCGTGGCGCAACGTTACAAGCGTACAACAGGTTTTGGGATCGATTCCCACTTGAGAAAATGAATATTTAATAATTTCACTTCCTCGCTTTGGTAGCAAGGTAAGCGCAGCGTAGAGTTCCGAAATGGGGAACACTAGGTCTTAATAATCTAAAAAAAGGAAAGTGTCTTAACACTAGGTACATTATTTTAACAGTTTTATTGTATATTCAGATCACAAGATGTATAGAACCTTCTGCTAAGGGTCAAAACTCAGGGTACAAGTAGCTCTTTGTAAATATTATACATCTAAATTTATATTATATATTTAAGGATAACTGGCCTTTACAATTTTACTGATTAATACTTTTTAAAATATTGTATAGTGTAAAATCAAATACGTAAAAGGATTTTCTAATTAAATAAGAATTTAATAATTAGTTAGTGAAAGTGTCATAAAAGCAAATTAGAATAATAATTTAAGTAATTAAATAATTTCGTAATTGTCGACTAGACAGAGTTAGATATTTTTTCCATTAATTTTTAAGGTCCCGCGTATCCTAAGGTCTGCCACTAACATACCGTCCAAACAGACCCTCGTGTCACCAAGTTTGTATCTTTTCTTATCTTAATAGTGATAGTTAAACAATTGAAATTTTCATATATGATTTATTTTCGTTGCCGCTATAACAACAAATATTAAAAATTCAACATAAAAATTATACTTAAGGGGCTTCCATACTACAAACATGATTTTTTGTTTGTTCTTATAGAACCCTCAGGCGAGAGTCGACTACTTGGCCGGTTTTATAAATAATCTCCTCACTGTGAACGACATTATATTATACATCTTGATTTTATTACTGCTATCTGTTGGTGAGTAGTTGAACTACAACTTTTGAAGTCTATACTGCCATCTATGAAGAGTTAATTAACTGAGCTATAAAATCGTTTACCATATAACAAATATAAAGTTTCTACTCCAATAAATATGTTTTTCATATTCGTTAAGCTTTAATTATTCTTATATCTTACTGTATTCTATAATAAAATAATATTTTAAATAATAATTTGTGTTATATATAAATGATAATTTGTTTTTAATATTCTATAGTAGAGCAAATTTTTACATTATTTTATAATCTATCTCGTCAAACCCAATTTCTACGTCTACTCTACTGACTTACCCTATTACTTTTTAATCTATGGACTAAAAATAAAAAAAAAGCTCAATTGAAGAGTGTGGTTAAATTACTATATGCGTTTTTTCTGTGATTATGATGTACACAGAAGATCTTTTATTAAATATTAAATCATAATATAGTCAGAAATATATATAATTAAGTAAAAAAGTTAATAAATTTAAGTAAAATCATTAAAAAATGTTTCCTGGGAAAGATGCCGCAAATGCTGGATACCCCACACAATGGGCTTTAAATCCAACTGCGTATCAAAATATAGATTCTAGTCAAGTAGATTGGGCCGCTCTCGCACAACAATGGATCGCAATGAAGGAAGCCGCAGTTATCGTGGCTGGGCCACCAGCAAAACCTGAAATCGAAGAAGGAGAAGCACCCATGGAAGTAGAAAACCCTGATCCTAATAGTGAAGTGCCTGACGGTCCAGATGGAGAATGGAGCTCATCACCGAACACTTGGGGAAATTCATGGAACCAATGGGGTAAATAAATGATATCTAATAAAATATGTTTCGAGAATATCCCGATCAATTACTACCTATCTATATTATAATCTATAATCACAGCTGTGAAAATAAGTTAGCATAGAATTCATGTTTGTCTATTTTGGTTTAAATGTATTTATATTAATTCTACACAACATTGTAGCCTTATAGACCTAGAAGATTCTGTTAATAATATAAACGATTACATTATAAACTGTTAACTCGTTTATTTTTATTGCATATATGATTTTGAGTGTCAGTAATAATTTGGCTAACAATATTGTGGGTTTTTAAAGGGTGGGGTTGGCCCGGAGCAGGACCTGTAGATCCTAAGATTACTGCAGATTCAACAATGGCTATACCGCCATTGATAGATGGTTATCCAGTGCCTGATGCAACAGCTTCTATGCCTGGGTGAGAAATATACTATTTTTGATACTAATATACCATTTAGAAAAATATAAATATATATTTATTACTTGTTTCTTAAAGCAGGGTAGTGAGAGTACATATATATGTACTCTCAGCCTACAGATTAACTATGTTAAGACAACACTCCCTAGACACAGACCAATTTTAGAGACATTGTATGGTAATCAATTAATAATTTAATGCCATGCTTTCTCATTACTAGTGTGAAATAAAAACAATTCATTATTCTAAGTGGGAATCTAATCTACAAGCATTGCATTTACATAAGTATATAAATAAATAATATATAAGTATATAAATAATCATTTAGAAAAAAAATATTTATAAATGAAAATTCTATATTTAAATTCACAATAAACATTATAAGATTTAAGTCAAGTACCTTTTGTTCCTGAGCTTCTATGCATTTTATTACATGGAATACAATAGTCTTTTCATATCAATTTGTCTACAGTCACACTTAAGTGCGTTTGACCTAGTTTGAAAACTGAAAAACAAAAAAGTTCATATTAGTTTCTTTTCTTTTTCATTTAAAGTCGAAATCTGTTTGTTTTTGCTATTTAAGGCTATTATTTTTTAGAATTTAACCACATATGTACTACCTGTAGATGATTGCTACCAAATTTATTAATTCTAGGTTAACTAGAAGTACCCTACGAATTTTGATTCCCTTTATAGTGTAAAAATACATTTTTTTGCTATTTAAGGGTAAATATAGACATAGTTTTCTCTTAGGAAATCATGGGGCCATAGATCTGATATATGCTTTGAATTTCAAATCGATATTGTCAAGCTTTCTTGAGATAAAGGGTCTTGACAGTCAAACAGATGGGCAACAGAGTGATTTTATAAGGGTTCCTTTTTTTCTTAAAAAGTATGGAATCGTAAAAAAGAAATTGCTGTACATAAATTGTGAAAACCATTTATTTCTACAAATGAATTTTAACAAATATTTTAACATATATTTTTCAATGCATGCATATAGTTTTAAAATGATGCAATGGATTTTAATGTGATTTTACCTAATAGACGGATTAATTTTCTAATCAAATACGGACAGATTGATTTTCATATCATTACAGTTTGTTCTACATTGGACACCTGCTATCAATTTTATAACTTTAAGGTTTTGGTGTGGTGAAGCCATTGCTCCAATTCAAGAGTCACTCCATAAGCTCCCTTGAGTCTTGTAATATAATTTGGCTGCAAGAGTATATAACATAGAGGATTTGGGTGTTTTGTCAGACAATCCTTATGATTGGCTGAGTATAGCTTCTTCCAAGACTGTTGGCATTTCTAAGTACTTGTGGATTTATGAGTTGCACTCATACCAGACGCTGTTAAGTGTCTTTAAAATATGATTTTGATGTGGGTGTACTCTCTGATTATGATCCAAGTGAAAACTTGTGCAATATGGGCACAAGTTGTTTAGGGCCAATCAATTGGGGAGCAAATTTCTCCTCTTAATGTAAACTTAACCAGCGATTTGTTCCAGACAACCTTTACATATTAAAAGGGTGTCCACAAACATGAGCAAAGCTGCCAGCAAAGCACTAATTCGACATTAGATTATAAATTTTATTATTAAATAGCATTTTTAATCTTTACTAGTAAATAAATAGTGGTTAGAATTGATGAATTCTGGCTGTAATGGATTGTCTATTTTATCCCTAAAATTAATAGACATTATATTATTGTATTCATTTTGATGTAATATACTGTACCTGTGACCCGAGTTACCTTGCTTACTTATTTGAACATAAGGGCAAGTCAATGGTAAAAGTTGATTTTGTTTAATTTTAAACTGTATATGTTTGATGGCAGAATCAAATCTCACACAAAAATAAAAAATATGCATAATTCACATTTGGATAAACATTGCCGCCTAATCGTATTAAATGCGACCCAATAAGATTAATGGTTTCTATGTAAAGCTGCTTTACATGTTTTGCTTTATAAGACACATATATTATGTCATCGTTATGCCGTCAAGCGGGAAAGCGTTTGACTGTCAACGCGAAAGTTGTGGATTCGATTCAAACTCAACTCAAATTAATGATTTTAATTTCATTGCTTTGATATCAAAACCCAACGTGGCGATGAATTCCGCCACTCAACACTAAATATTTTGATAGTTGAAAAGTGCGTGGGAAACGTAATGTCCTAAATCTAGGTTCCCTCTGCTCACCATCATCATCCATCACATATGCAGAAGTGTGTATCTAAAAAAATCCAATCCAATTAATGAGATCTCCAATAAGTCCAAGCACTACTTAAGTATACTTGGTCTGACGCTAGCTGCACACTGTCCTAAATATGAATATGCAAAATGAAAGCAAATTTAAATTATTGACATGCTCCACTGATCCCCGAATGTATTGTAAGCAATTTATATATCTAATAATTTAATAAACATTTCTACGGTTTAAATTAGAGTAGGTAATGTTAATTTCAATATTTATTAGTATCATATAGTCCGAAAAATCACAAAAATCTCGTGCAAAAAACATTTCTTTTTGCTAAATATTGTTATCGTTTTAATAATAGAAAAAACGATGTAAATAGTAATAAATCGGGTAAATGTGATTAAAGAAATAGAGTTCATTAAAGTAGTGTAAACAGAGCATGAGAATAAGTGAATTAAGGATAACCCTTCGAGCATGTTCTTAGTCAGTAAACCTATAATAAAAACTGAAATTAAATACATTAAAAAACAAAAATAACAGTTGATACTTAGTTATTTAGTTTTTTCTTCTTGTTTCTATTGAGGACATCACCCTCAGTGTGTTTAACGTAGTGGAAGCAAGAAACGGGCCACAACAGCATTCTTGATAAATGTGAATCATTCAAAGATTTTTTTTTTAAACATAGCATTATAATTATATTTTCAGTTACACAACGGGCTCTGTGCCGGGCCCCACCTTCCAACACGGGTACTGGACGGCACCCCAGGAGCAACAAAACGACAGGAGCGCCAGCCGCAGTCGCGACAGGCGATCCAAAAGCAAGACTAGAGATAGCAAAGTAACTAGGAGTAGATCCCAAAGGTAATTGCCATCTTGATGACTTTTATCAACGATTTTAGTAGTTTCTAGAGCAGAATGGTTGTCTGTATATTATTTTCTATAATAAAATTTAACAAACCATTCTCTATGTGATATTAATTAGAAAATAAAATAGTAATTAGGCTAAATCAAACTAAAGAATATAATCTGAAACATTGTATTTATAAATACCTATGTACATATTACAAATGTTTAGATGACCTTGAAAATAATGTTTCAGAAACCAATTTTAATATTTAACACCATAAAAGCTTTACATTACATATGCTAATTGAAGCGTTGATTCCCCCCCACGCTAGTTAGACGCGCATGTCAGGTTGCTGTCAACCGTTAAATGCATATACCAATTTTAAATATTACGAGGCCAATATATTTATACATATTAACTTTAATTGAATGGATATATTTAAATTATTTTAATTTTACCGCCTTGGTTAAAGAGAGCTCAACCTTGAGACATTCAGGAAGTAGTTTCATACTCGACATATCTTGAATAGGTTATTTATATATATATATATATATATACGTCGAAATAAGGTTATATTTCATAAACAAAATAAATATTCTAATATCAATTGGTTCAGAAACAGCATAAATTAGCGTTGTTTCCTAATGTGCATTCTCTGGGGTCTGTACAGACGGACAAGAGAGTGATCTTAGAAAGGTTCCTTTTTTCCTGAAAAAGTATGGAACCTTATTGGTAAAGATTAATAATATAAACAGAAAACTAAAATATGATATTAGCAGAATAAGATCTTAGATTTTAAAATATGTTACACGTTTTAAATAAATACATATTTTTTACTTGGCACAAGGGTGTGACTTGAGGAAATGAAATATTTAATTATGTTCATATTTCCATTTCTTCGCTCTGGTGTCAAGGCAAGCGCGGCGTTGAATTCCCTCTGCGTGCTGTGTGCGAGGTACAGACTTAAACTGAATTTTTTTTTCGTTTTAATTTAACATAATCCGCACACAATATACATAAATAATTTCTTATATTACAGAGATAAACCGCCATTTATTCCACCGGTAATTGAACCTATAGTAATGCCGACGCCTATGGTCACTTCCACGATAGATGCTGCTAAGAGACGACAACTTCCTGCCTGGATAAGAGAAGGTATTTATTTTATTTTTTGAAGAAAAATACGTATTTATAGGGGCAGGCAGAGAGAAGCTAACGAAATGAAAATGGGGGTGGGGATCGAACCCACAACCGTCACGTTGTAGTCACACCATTGTTCCCCGCGCCACGACGGCCTCATCATATTGTTAATACATAACTTTTCTTTATTGTAAAATCTGTCTCTCTCTCTGTATTCAGCGGTAAGCGCATCATAACGCTTACTTAAACCAGTAAGTAGATTGATATTTTCAACAACCATAAATAATAAAATCATATTTTTAACATAATGCAACTACTATTTAAATACTTTTAAACTATTAATAAAATTACTTTACTTTTATTATAAATAAAAAATTACAGGTCTTGAGAAAATGGAACGTGAAAAGCAGAAAGCATTAGAACGAGAGGAAGAAAAGAAAGCGCGTGAATTAGCCGAAGTAGAGAAGAAGAAGTTGGAGGAGGAGGAGATGGAGAGGCTGAAGGCGGAGGCGGGCGGACAGCCGGCGCTCCCTGTTAAGAGCAAATTTGTAAATATCTTTTAAAAGTCTTATTCTATACTTAGGAATCACAAATATGTTTTAATATAACATATAAAAAATATTTGTGAGGCCATTCGTGGCGTAAGAGCAACACAAGTGTGCATCCAAGGTGCAAGGGTGCGAGCCCAACTCGAGGACATTAATATTTAATATTTACATTTCCTGCCCTAATAACAGAAGAAAGTCGGGAACGGAAGTGTCTTAACACACACACTGGGCTTCCTCTGCTTACCCTGCTACATAGATACAGCGTAAAGCTGAAAACAGAATGCTATATTTTTATTGACAACATTCATAATTATACATTTTAAGGCCTACTAACTTCTACATAAGTATGTTTTTGTCGCGAGCTAAAATAGAAAAAAATACAAATAAAAATGATAATAATAATAGAAAAAAAACAAAGAATTTAGAACTGAGCAGTACTTGCCTGCTCTTTTTTTTTTTTTTGCAACCCCAAACCCCCCATGATCCCCATGCAACACCAGAGGAGCTATAGGTGCGTTGCCGGCCTTTAAGGTGGGAGATGTGGGGCGCCGGGGCCCGGCATTACCTAATGCGAAACGCAGTGGCAAGAGCCACTACTTCGCGCTGGTTTTAAATGTCGGGGTGGTATTAATCCGGTCGAATCTGCCCATGCGTAATTCCTTTTTCACTTCTGCAGATTCTGCAGAGGAAAGTATAACAAAGATTATTTGGCAAGTTGCACCGATTGTTTTTTTTTTTCAGCTTCACGCTGTAACCTGCACACAGCATGGTAGGCAGGAAGAACCTCGGTGTTAAGACACTCAGTTCCCCACTTTCTGCCGAACTCTGAAATTATAATTATTTATTTGCAAATGCTTTTCTTTTACATTTACGTAGTAGCGTTCATTTCTCATTGTGTTATAATTTAAAATATAAAGTATAACATGTAAAATTTACATGAATTATTTTTAATAACGCAGAACATTAAACATTACAATAATTGAAAATAATAAGTTTTAAAATGTTATTATAGAAATATATTTCAATTAAATAATATATATTTTTATTAGGATTCCGATTCAGAAGAGTCGCAATCAGAAAGGGAGGCGGCGGACGGGGACGATGGGGACGCGGCGCACGCGTCGCCGCCGCGCCGCTCGCGCGATGACCTGCTGCGGGAGGTGGTGAGTGAGAGACTATGTGCTCATGACTAAAATTATATACAATAAAGAATCTTATTGGACTGGGCTTTGTTTTACACCTTTCCAAATGAAAAGTAGAATGTTTTATGTTTATTTTTCTTTAACGGGTTAACGGTGCCTTAGTTGCATTAATGACGGCGAATCGCCAGCGCAGCTGCTCGTTTGGGCGTACAAAATGCAGTTTTGGTACCGACGCGAAATGTGGATATTAAAGAAGAACAATAAAAAAAATGAATGGCGTGGAGATGCGATCTCTTCGTAGGATCCGCAATTAAGAGATACACAGAATGGTAGGTACTAGCGAGGATGTCACGGTGAGAATGAAGAACGTACTCAGCTAGTTTGGGTACGTCGAACGAATGAGTGGTGAAAGAATGGCAATAAAGATTTATGTTGGAAAAGTAAGTGGTAAGAGAGGTAGGGGGAGCCCTCGGTTGACCTTCGATAACACGGTATCAAAAACACTGGAGGAAGGTCACGTAAAAACCATTAGCAGCCAGAGAGCATGCATGATGAAGTAGAAACTGGGGAACGGGAGTGTCTTAACACACCTAGTGCTAAGACACTCCCGTTTCCCACTTTCCTACCTTGCTATTCGCGGGATATAGCGTGAACCCAAAAAATAAAACATAAGACGTTATTATTTATTTTATGAATAAACAACATGCTTCAAATAATACCATTATCTACAATTTGCATGTTTGCCGCACAGATGATGGCCGTACGCCGCTCGCTGACCGAGATTCTTCTAGAAGTCACAGACCAGGAGATCCTAACCGTCAGCCAGGAGGAACTCGCGCGGTATAACACCGCACAAGGTATCTCTATTATGTCAACGCGACACATTACATATAATGGCTAATCAAGTTTCGTTTCAGATCAACAAGAATTACCAACCCTTACTACAAAATTAACCGTCCTTTTATTTATATGGTAAAAGCGTCGCGAATCAACGCGTTGAAGGCGAGCAGGTCCAAGGCGCTCGCTTCAATCGCAACGGGACTCGGTGAGTATTGCTTTCTCTTTCGTTTGCATTTTATTTTATGTGTTCTGTCTCGCTCTTTCCTTAGGGTTGTAAAATCGCTACAACTCTTTGTAAATATGTTCAAGTGTTTGGTACCGCAATTTCGGGTAGGTCTTTAAAACGTTGTAATGTGCATTGCGGAAGGAATTAGCCACATGTAAATATTTTGCTCTGTCATATTGTTTTGTGGGACAAAAACTCTTGCTTATGATCACGTGGCCCCACGCGTCTTACAAAACTAATTGCCACCCTGCGCACTAATTTTAGTTGTACTCCGAAACGAAAATGTTGATATGGTAAGTTTTCACATTCCAAGAAGAGGTCACCCAATAATTGATAATTACATAATTTCTTTCATATATAAGTAATTTTATATCATAAATAAAAATAATACATTACTAAATAGTTATGATCTTCTCAACACATCATCTTTTTAATTTTTTTTAAATATTTATATTTTAAAGCCGAATTTAATACAGTAACAAATTCATAATTGAAGCATATAATTTATTTACTTGTATTTCAAATACAGTATCAGAATTAAAGGAATATATGAAAAAAAAAATGTAACGAGAGTAGTTTTGGTTCCAACAAGGAAATAAGTTCATTATGATGGGTGATCTGTGTCTGTACAATATACAATATTATAAATCTGTGAAAATGATACTTTGAATAGAAAAGATCCAAAGTGTTTAGCTATTAAGTCACATAGTTCTCGGACGGTTAAATCAAAAAATTGGCGCTGTAAGCGCTTGTTTTGATCAAATGCAAATGTTTATGCTTTACAAGGTCATACTGCCATAGATGATAAAATATTATAAAATCATTGTCAGGAAATCCTTCAACAAGTAAAAAATAGCACCTATGAAGATTAAAATGTACATTATGTACATATTAATATGTTCATGACGCATGACGTTGATATGACGTCATGAAGATTTTTCATATTGTCTCATTTATTTGTGATACTTTATTTACCAAAAAGAATAAAAATAAAATAATTTCGTAACTCCTTCATTGACAACAAATTTAATTATTTCGTACTTACATATTTATATGTTTTAATTTATTTTACTTCTATCCTGCACAACGTAGACGGCAGAGGGAGGATAGAAATCTAGGCTTAAAACTCCTCGTTACCATTTCCCATACACTTCCGTTCACCACTTTTCGCTAAATTCTGGAGGTATTGCGTGTTAGAGTGGCCGAAAAAGTCATAAACTCCGACATCCGGCTGCAAGACCGGGCAACGACATCAGGGTGTTGGCTCTTTTGTCGTGATGGTCTAGCGGCACCCATCATTATGAGTGCTTCCTTGGGTGGGCATATAGCCCGTTGTGGAGTTAATTGCCTGCCTGTTAGCAGGATTGGGAAATATTAAGAAGAGATGGATGAGCGTAATGCTACCGCCCAGGTCAGCTCAGCTGGGTGAGACCCTCGGTTATCCGAGGGAGGCCCAGCTTAAGTGACCAGTGACAAAGGTGGCTGCTCAGAAGTCAGAGAAGGGGTTGGAGTCAGAGGGGAGGGAGAATCCCTCGGGAGACGACGTCAAGAGGCCGCGTGTGCCACGGCGCGATGCTGCGTAGATGCAGGTGGTCAGAGACATCGACTTGGCGAAATGCGTTAGACGCGAGCCGGCCGATGTGATCCTTCAGGCTCTGCATCTTCAGGTCGCGATGGAGGGTGGTGTTGCGGACGATGCTGCAGCTTGAAGGGAAGGGAGGGCGCAGGAGCGCTGTAGCGCTACCTTGGTCGCGTTGGTGGCCTTCTTCACTTGCCCTGACATGGAGAGCCTCCGGTCGTCCAAGGTACGTTGCGGTGGGTTTCCAAGCGATCGGCTGACCCAACTGGCACAACGGAGGAGGCGGTCTCCTGTGGGACCCGAATGAGATGACCTGGGTCTTGGCCACGTTGAGTATCGTCCGCGTAGAGGGCGAGCGTGGCGTCGTGGTGGGCTCGCACATCGTTGGTGTACCAGGAGTATAGCGCCGGAGGTAGTATACTCCCCTGGTGTACACCAGCGGAGATCGGATGGTTTCGAGAGAGGGCGTTCTCGACCCTCACGCGGAACGATCTTCCGCTCAAAAAGGAGGCAATGACCTTCACGACGTGATGTGGGGTGCCAGCGCGGAGCACTTTCAGCCAGAGTCCCGGATGCCAGACGCGGTCGAAGGCGCTGGTAACATCGAAGAAGGCGGCGGCAGCTTTCTCCTTCCTGTTAGCGGCCGCTGCCGTGAACTAAAGAACCCTGGCCACCTGGAGGGTGGTCGAGTGGCCACTGCTGAAGCCAAATTGCTCTGGCCGCGGTTAAATGTGCGGCAAGAGAAGCGAGACGAGTAGCTTCTCGAACAGTTTGGCTACCGCACTCAGGAGGGTGATGGGGCGGTAACCGTCGGCCCGACAGATGCTCTTGCCGGATGCTCTTGCCTTGGGGAGCATGATGACCAGGCCCTCCTTCCACGCCTTTCAAGATATAAAAAATTATACTCTTGTGATGTAAAATAAATACATCACTAGAATATAAATTTTTATGTTAGTTTTTACGTTCTTGTTAAAATACTTTTAGTTAAAATTACGATTGTTGTGAATGAAGATGGAAAGGAAATGGAATTTTCGTTCATAAATTCATCTTATTTATTACAACATTTTTGATAGAGAGTTAACACATGATAAATTTTATGAACATGCAAATTACAAAATTAAATTACTACATTTATAAATTACTAAGACATTAAATTATCTTTGACTCGTCATGGATGAAGTATAATATACGATGATTGTATTATAATGTATAGTGTCTAATTTAAATACATAAAATACATGGAAGTATACAGATTTTCATTATATCATGTAATGTTTGATTCTAAGATTAAATATTTTATGCGTTGTAAATGAATTAATGAATAAAGTAGAAACTTTATTACACTACTTTAAAATCTCGGTTAAAAAAAATATATATATTTCATTTTTGTTTTGATTGCATAAATGTATTTTGTATTCATATTAGCATAATGCATAAAATAACCAAAAAAAAAAAATTAAAACGTTCTGACGTTACTCAAACTTCTAATTACATCTCACGTACTGTGATGAATTTCATTGTTTTTTTTTTATATATGATCTTAGAAATTAAAAAGGCGTACAATAAAATAAAAGTAATTGTACATAATTATACAGAAATAAATATATATATCTCTAACTATACAAAATGGCGTTTTTCTTTAAAGTACTATGTGTAAATAACTTATTTTCAGCATGTTATTACGATCTCTATTGGAAATTAACGACTTAACGGATACAATTGGTAAGACTGAAATATGTAATAATTAATTTGATATGAAAAGTGCGTAATTGTTTTATACATAATTGTTTTTTTATATTTCATGTACTTTATTGTAAAAAATACGATTAAGAAGATTTGACTGTATATTTAAATTATATTGACTATTTTATGAATATTAATGCAGAATTCTGTTTTGTATATTATACGATAATTTATTTAAGCATATTTTTCAATTATAATCCGATTATAATTTATAAGTAGCAATAAATACATCTTTCATTTACGTAGTATATTATTTTTCAAATACCCTAAAGTTTTTTCAAGATTTCTTTACTAGACGATGATCTCATATATTACAAGATAAAAAATCCACGTTATAAACGTAGTATACTAAATTAAAAAAAAAAACCTTGTTATAACATCATTATATACGTCGTTTGTCGTTATAAAAATGAGTAAAGCATTTTGCTTTAAGTTTACAATGCGATACATAAATTTTCGACATACTGAAAAATGTAACATGACCAAATAATGAAATACTTAAATAGATATGTTATGTAGGACTCGGCGCGTACGAGAGTAGCGACGACAGCGAGGAGGAAACCAACGACTTGACAGACCAACAGTTACAGGTACATATTCGTTTATATTTTTTTCATTTTTGTCATAGATAATACAATTAATATTTTCCTCATAGACTTCTACTCTAGATGTCTTATTTCTTCTTCCCTCTTTTCTTTTTTCTCTTCGTCTTTATATCTTCATCACTTTTCTAGACATAATAAATAAAAATACAGAAAAAAAATTAACAAGCGCATTTGCGATTTACCTACAAAAACACTTCACTTGACCCTTTTAAATTTTAATTATATACACGTGTATGCTATTAAGCCATAATTGATGAAAACAACTTTGAAGTAATAATTTTTAAGTATATCTTCTAGTGTTTGTTTACTTGTAGTGTATACTTAAGTAATTCGTAAATACCTTCTTTAATTGGCAGGATAATGTTTAAAAAAATAAAATATAATGCGTAAATAAAAACACGATCAGAACCTTGTACTGTTTTTTTTTAATGTTATAATTATAGATTGTATCATAACTGCGTTTTACGTTTATTTTCAAGTCGAAAATATTGTAAATGTTTTGTGTTACTGAGGTTACTTGCACAGCGCACTATGGGATTTTTTTACCGAAAACTTACAAAACTTAAAAACATTTTTTCTTTAGTAGGAACTTGTATTAGAATCTTGTTAACTTTAACTTTTTTTTGAAACATTTCAGCTAGATATGTAAATGAATAATTTCTTATAAATATTTTAAATTCACAGCTCGTAATGATTATTGAAAAAAAATATATTTTATTTGTATAATCTGTATTGACCAATTGGTAATATAAAAAAATTTAGATTTTTTCAAATAATAAGAAACGGATAACTAACTTATTATTTCATTTCTTATGTAGCAAGTAAAGAAAATTATATCTTCCCGTGGCTGTCTGGAGCAACTTCTGTTTACATATTCTCCGGAACAGGGCTACTTTTAGCATATAACAAAACGGTAGACCATCTTTGTCCATCTTTTAATTTAATCTTTAAAAATCTCAAGTAATAATTGGAAAAAAAACTAGTTTTTCAAATAACTATAAATTAAATATATTTAAATATATTCAAACATTAAATATATTTAAATTACTAACAAACCAAATTTGTTTAATTTACTAGTAAAATTAAATACTACTTAGCGGATGTTAACAGTATATATGGTAAAACTTTATATTATAATTAATCAAAACCTCAAATTTTTGCTAAGTATATATCTACAATTACCTTGCTTATTTAGGTCAAAAAAAATTAATCAATTTTTAACAGTGCTTTTTTAGTCTGTAATAACGTTGTTACATTTTTCATTCTGCAAGAATGCGTGAGGAGAATCTTCTACGTGTAGAAAAAATAAAAAAAGGAAAATAAGTGTTAAAACACTCCATTATTAGTGTTTTACAAAGAACAAAAAAATACAATTAAACAGATATCTGCGTTGCGACGCCATGATCACTTCAAATATAAATTATTGTAATGTATCCATCTGCATTACTTGACCCAACTAGGCTATGATAGTAAATAAATTGAAAATAAAAATTATAGTAAAAATTGAAAACTAATAAAAAAAATCCTGACATCTTACAAGAAAAGTGTAAAAAATCTTTGTATGTCAAAATACATTTCATAAATATCTATATTTATACATGATATATCAATCAGATTTAGAATATATATAAAACTATAGGTTTATTAAGATTTTTTCCATTGAATGCACGTGCTAACTACATGATATGAAAAAATAACTAGTTAATAGTTAGAAGTTATTTGACTAATTATTTAAGATTATCAAACAACAAGTGTTGCTCGTGTACATATTTTTTTTTAGTAATTTCAAAGAAAGGTTCAAGCACAATAAGCATGGGAAAACTGCACTGGCTGCCTATTGGATAAATCTTTGTGAAATTTAATCTGAATGCAGCTTATCGATCAGCTTTTTTTTTCAGAATTTTGATGATATTATAAATTGTATAAAATTAGAGGATTACAAAAATGATATATATTATGCTCATATCAGTTAGCTATTTATGCTTTATGCATCAAGAGTACGTGCATGCGATTTTATAACATTTTAAGTTTTTACCTGTAGTATACAGCAAAACAGTAAAAAAAAAATATGTTAACAATGTTGTAAGATATTACAGTGTTACTTAATTTAATAGGTTGAGCTTGAGGAGCAATGGAATGAACAAGATATAATGCAAAAACTAAACTTTAGTCAACATGAAAACTTACATAAAATTATTTAACTTTTTACAAAATTAATATTTTTACAAAATTAATATTTTTACGTTTCTCGTTGTGATCTTTGAATTAGCTTATTGCCAAGAAATAAAAATGTTTAACAAAAATCTACATAAAAAGTTATTGAGGTTAAAATAAAATAAATTTGATTATAAAATTAAGGCCAGTCGTGAGGCAGCGGCACTGGATGTGGTTTCTATCCTCACTTGGGAAAATGAAATATTTATTTAGATTTATATTTTCATTTCTTCGCTCTGGTATCGAGGCAGAGTGTCTTAACTCTAGGTTCCCTTTGTCTACACTGCAATAGACATTACATACAGCGTGAAGTTGATTTTGAATATAAAATTCAATGTTAGAATTATAATTTACTTCCGTATGTTACTATGCAAATAACTTGGCTAGATTGCCTGAGAAATTTTCTATATAAAACCACTGATATTAACGGGAAATGAAATATAGGTAAGTTGAGATATTTTTTTAGGGTGTAAAATGGTCGTTATTTATATCGTGGTTTTTTTTTTCGATACTTTTAAAAAAAACGTTGACATACGCTGAAAAGCATAATTGCTGTAAATCAGAGCCAAAAAACTTTTAAAATTGGAAAAAATATATATTTATTCTATCTAGAAATTTAATTTTTGGAGTGATAATGTACATATTTCAAGGTAAAGTTTCCAATGTATCGACGAATAAAATTTTTATTTACAATGTTATTTTTGAGGCCGTTGTGGCAGTCGTCGTTGAGACAGTGAAACGGCGTCTAACTACTATGAACAGGTCAAAGTCAATTATTCAAAATAAGAAATTACCTACATGCTTAATTTTTTCAATAAAGTTCAGAAAGCCTCAATCTAGAGAAGAACCGGCACAAGAAACTCAGCGGGACTTTTTTATTTTAATAATACATACTGGAGCAAGCATTTCACTTCCAACTTATGTCATAATATATAAATCCAATATTTTGGTCATAATCTTTAATTCACATGATGGTAGGCTCGAAACCAAGAGGATGTATATTTTCATCCTTGGTGGATTAAACGCGACGTTGAATTCCGTATAAATCGTCAGCTTACTTATAATGAATCTGTATATAGTACAGATTCTTTATTAAACATTAAATTGAAATCAATAATACGTTTTAAAATATAACAAATGTGTTTTCCAATTAGGTAAATATGGCCCATCTAACCTAACCTAACCATCACGCATTCGCGAAAGTTTATAATTTAAATAGCTGGTTCGGTCGGTCTGATTAAACAAAGCTGCTATTAACGAAAAGAAAACATCAATATAAAACATTTCCGAAGGCCATGATGTCGTAAGGAGTTATTTAGATTTTGTATAAAATAAAATATAAATATTACATTTTCTAGAGACTATTTTATTTTAGATTATTCATATGTGTCGGTTTACAGTCGCGTCACAGTTATTTTATTAACTCATATTATATAATTACAATTATTAATTGAACACAATAAATAAGTTGTTTTAAAATTGTAAAAAAATGTATATAGCAAACAGGTTAGACCCGGAGAACCCAGTGTAAAAGACTCTGCGTTTCTCTGAATTCGTTTGTCACAAATAAACAATAATTATATAAAAATAATATATTCTCCTGTGTGCGGTTGGAACCCACAACGATCGTGTTTGCAGTCAATTACTGCTTCAAGATGACATCAAATCAATTTTAGTCGTGCAGTAAAAGCCAGCATCATAATGTTGTTATTGAACAAAATTATCGATAAAAATTTTATCTTTAGCTTTAAAATTATTAAAGGTCACCTGCTATTAAATGCTGAAAAAATCCAATAATTGTAGATACTTTAGGTGCCAATGCCTTATTTCTCAAGATAATAAAATGGCTACGGTTTATTTTGTGCACTAAATTCAACTTTAGATTAATTTGTGTTAATTTCGTTGAAAATCTTTTTGTTTTTATCACACAACTAACAGACACCCAAAAAATAATGAAGAAATAACTCTTATATACGAATAATAATGTATTACTATTTGGATATTAACATCAAAAACTTTAATATAAAATAAAAAGTTTAATAAAACAAAGGTCAAATTAAAAGTATCACACGTAGATAGGTATATTAAGTGATAGGGCGGCCCTAGTGGAGCTTTTGAGAACTTTATATCCCGCTATTGGTTTTTGTATACCTAATTATAGTTAATAAAATTGGATTATATAAGATTCATGTCAATAAAACAATTGCTCGAGTTGTAAATAAAATAACCGTTTCTTTATAATTTTACGAAAAAATACTTTACCTAGGCCAGTACCTAGTATTATGTACCCATAACAATGGCCTGTAATTTTAGGTATTTGTCATCACTGTCAATTATATATAGGGTGGGAGGCGAAATGTAAAAAAGGTTTTTCATAACTGGCACGTTATTTTTTTTCAGGACATCATTAAACGCAAGAGATTAGAATTCGAACGGACATCACGGGAAATTGAGGCAGAAGTTCGAAGAGCGGAACTAAAGGAAAATGCGGAGGGAACCGCCTCTCCTGCGAACGTTACACCTGAACGGCCGCGACGATCAAGTATGTTGCTATAATGTAATTTTTATTATTTACAAAATATTTGAGTTTTGAAATAATTTTGAAATAAACATATTTAAACTATAACATAATTACAAGAAATTTTGCAATTATTCCGTTCCGTCCGTAAAATTCCGTTTTCTAAATTGTACCTCTTATTGTTTAGGATCATCGGCAACACCTCCACCAGTCGATAGTGAAACACCAGAAAAAATTCTTGAAAGGCGACCGTCTAAAGAAAAAAGGCCAAATCATAAGAGCGCTGATAAAGTCGACTCAAGAAAACTAGACACCATTCCGGAGGAAAAACCAAAAAAGTCCAGTAAACACGACAATACTCCCAGCCCCCAAAAATCAAATAAAGCTAGCAAAGAAAGTACAAATTCGAGTTCCAGCGACTCCGAAGACGATTCGTCCAGCGTCGGCAAATCGTCTTCAGAGAGCGAACCCGAGGTTGTGAAGGCCGAGAGTCGTTCAAAAAAACGCAAACGCAAAGGCTCCAGCTCCAGCGAGTCACGCAGGAAAACTAAGAAGCTCAAAAAAGAAAAATACAAATCAAGCGACAAACACCATTCCAGATCGAAGCGCCGCGAGGAGTACGAGAGACGGGAGAAGTCGAAGAGAAGAGACGAGTACTACGACAAGCACAAGTCGAGTCGCGACTCGCACAAAGACAAGTATAGGGACGACTCGGACGACGACCGCCCCAGGAAGCGCTCCAAACGATCTCGCTCCATTAGTTACGAATCGCGTTCCGGACGACGGAAGAGCAGAGATCGGTCCGACGACAGATCTCGGCACAAGCGGTCGTACGATAGGGACAGGTCTTACGATAGGTACGATAGATACGATAGGTACGAACGATCTAGGGACGACCGCCGCGAGTCGCGCCCCCGCTCCGATCGCCATCGCCGATGAACACCAGGTTACAAAATCGCACAGGTGGTATGTTTTCAATATTTTTAATAGTTGTGTGTGAGGTCGATTCCAATTGGTTTTAATTGTCAATTATTCTGTATTCCTAATTCTAGACGTAGCGTGTCCGCGATGAAGACAATTTAGATTGTCACACCTATGTTTGTTCATAAACATCATATATATATATCTATCTGTATTCTAATAAGTAAATTAAGTCTAGCTAGAGCCCTTACAATTGTAATTTAAATATAAATATGTTGACTGAGACTGTTCAAGTTGTTAAGTCCATTGTAAAGTTGAATTAAAAATTAAGGTTAAAATTTTCAAAGAAACAAATAAATATGTAACTTTGAATCTGTGATGCGTTTGTTTGAGTGTCTAATACAAGGAATAGCTGCAAACAACTTGGGCATTCTTATTTAACGAATTGACAAAGACTGTGATAAATTATTTTTTTTATTTTCCTTGCAGGTTTCGCCAGCCGCAAAACTGCTTCAGATGTAAATACTATTCTGTATATTTTATTTGCATTGACATGTTATAAATAAAATTTACTATGATAAAATATTCTTTTATTTTATTAGTCACTCATAATGTAGGAGAAATTAATTTAACCTTTATTCATTTTGTCAAAATGTTTTATGATGTATTAAACTTATTTTTATTTGATAAAGTCACAGATCAACCCACTGTGATAAATACAAGTATCTGTCAACGACAGTTGACACAAATTTATAAAATGCAAAAGTATTTTTTTAATATTTTCATTATGAATTTTTATAATTGGCTATTTGTACACAGATTAAGTGTAAAGGTACTAAAAAAACTAATTTATGTTTGTACAATTCTCTAACAGGATTCGAGTTAAATAATTGTATTGGATAGGGTTTGTTAAAAAAATTAAAATTAATTTTGCATAACTTATATTCATTTTTACAAATACTAACTATATCTACAAGTATTATTTTCACATTGTACAATAAATAGTTTTATATATGAAACAACAATTGCAATAACATAACAAGGGTAATTGGATAAATTGGAATTATATTGGAAGTTAGAATTGCATGACAATTTATAGAATTCATCTTCTCACTGAATATGCAGTTAGGAGCTTTACTTCATTATATACACATACAACTCTTAAATATATAATTTTAATCACAATATAAATTATATTATTTGAGGCCATTGTAACATCTGGAATCTGTACATACAATGGTTGTGGATTCAATTACCACTTGAATTATTTTATTTCCTTGCTGTACAAGACTAAACCTTGAGTTCTACCACTCGACATGCAATGTCCTGAAAAGCCTGGGCAGAAATTGGAGAATAGTTTTCTTAACACTAGAGTCCCTGCATGCCTAACTTTGCAAGAGATTTAGTGAGGCTAAAAAAAAGAAAAATAAATTATTTACTACTTAGGCCTAAATTTTAACTATTACTTGCCAAACCTTTGATCACATTTATTATATTTATATAAAGCACCTAAGTAACTGTTTACATTTAAATTATTATCGACAGAAAGTTGTACAAATTCAGTGAGTCTTATTTGCCAGGGCAAAAGACCAAATGTACAGCATAATGGTCCAGTGTACATGACTAGGTCAGGATCAGGAATAGCTGGGTTTACTTCCTGTAAAGCATTACCAAATTCATGCACTGTAAACTCTTTAGAACTCCTCTCACATTGTAATTCCCCTTTGGAAATAAGCTCTATACAGTGGGATATTCTAGGCCTTCCATCATTTGGGGAAAATATATTTATATAAACTGTGTTTGCCTGAATGCCATTTGTATAACCATTAAGATCTGGCTTGTTTGACCATTTAATGCATCCTGGAATACCTTTTTTATTTTTCTCTATCTCTAAAAACAATTCCTCTTCTTTTTTCTTTAAATTACCTGTAGGAAGGATAAAATTTCTATTTGTAATTTGTTCTAAACAGTTTTAAGCGTAATAGATTTATTTGTCATGAATTCATCAATATAGCAGATATTGCATCAACTTCATATAAAAGAAATGGCACAAAATCTATAATAAAAATAAATTATATTTACCTGTAATATCGTGAAAACTAATATAGGGTACTCCAATAACAAGACTCCAAATGACTAGCTGAGCCAAGTCAATCGTCGTATGAACATTACTATCTACCAGCAGAACTAAATGTTTTAGCTTGTTCTTCATTTTAGGCACATTTTCCAATAAAGTAACAACATCTTTTTTGGACACCGGTTTTTTCGGCGAGTTGTACTTTTTAACATATAATCGGCGATACACATTTTGAACAGCAACAAGTATCTTCACAACCAAGTGTAAGAGGATAAACAAGAATTGCCGAATAAGTTTTGTCAACATGGTCAATGCTTTATAAATTCTTTATCATTTGATCATTTCATATATAGATAATGCGTGGCCGACTAATCATTCTTTCACTATTTTTATTCACAAAATGAGTTAAAATATCATTTTGTCGGCCGCAACTCGTCAATTTCTACCGCTTTTGTATAACCAATCACGAGCTTATATGTGTATTGTCAGGATGACCAACTTAACATCAGCTACGTTCAGGATCAGGTAATTCAAGTTAATTAAAATAAAATATATCACAACTTTTAATCTTATACACTGATCAGCGAATCTCTGCAACGAGCCAAGAAGTAAGGAAATATGCTGAAGTTCAGCTTTATATGGGATTTTTTTCGTCAAACACTTGTGCGTAACTCGTATGCTCAAAAAATTGGAAGTGGAGATGTCATTGTCAAAATTTATAATAATAAATTTTACATCACATTTATGTATCTATGAATTTATTTAATGAAATAAAATTATCAATTATTAAAACAATTTAAGAAGGAAAAGGGAGAAAATAAACTTAAAAATATAGCGTAGTATCTAAATGCTATAGAAAAATTGGTATAATTTTATGTTATTAGCATCAATAATAAAAGTCAACTAATTCCCCAATGAAGATTATTTCCATATTAAAATTAAGGAGAACATTAAAGATTGAACATAAAATTATACATATTTCTGTCCATCCCATTTAATAGTATGTAAAATTGATAATTTCATATACTATAGTACAATTATCCGATCTTTTATGACATCCGGTTCCTGTTCGGCCATGATTGTTTCTTTCGATTGTCAGACATAGCTGATAGGTTAGTTCGTTTGTGTAAAGTTATTTAATTTTACGAGATAATCTATTAAAACAAGTCAAATTAGTGCGTAATCGTAATTATTTTTTATAATTCCATATTATGTGTCGTTTGTAAATATATCTAGCTTTGTAACATCTGCATTAGCTTTTAACAGCTTTGGCCACGCCGTTACAAGTTGTTCATTATATTCTTTCAGAAACCTCAAGATGCAGTTGCACATCAGAGGACAGTCTACACACGTTCTAGACGTAAATGGAGATGAATCCATTGCTCAGATTAAGGTAAATGGAAATTCATATGCTTTATTATTAAAAAAAAATCTCGTGATATTTTTTTACTTGACTTAACCTCTACTACGATATTTTGTAGTGTGGTATTTTATTTTATAATTTTAGGTATAACAACTAAATAAAAATATCAACAATATATTTAAAAATTCATCAATTTTGATGTGTATCATACATATACGTATGTAATTCGTCTCTTAAAACACATCTCTTATCACATTAATTATTATTATGCTTTTATGCTTAATTAACTAATTATGCTTAATTACAGGAGCGCATTTGTGCCCTTTCTGACTTTGGAAATGAAGAAATCACTTTATCAGCGTGTGGCTCGCCTCTTGAAGATGGCATCCTAGTATCTGAATTAGGATCAACAGAATTGGACCTTACTGTACCATTGCTTGGTGGTAAAGTGCACGGTTCCTTGGCTCGTGCTGGTAAGTTATATTTTACAGTACCTCGTTCAGTTCTGATATAAGAATATTGTACTTGATACAGTGCCAATTTTATTAATATTATAATAAAGCCTGAAGTGGCAGGGCTGAGGGAGATTGTGTCTGATGGGGAATACTTTTCTGATTTCTGATATTAAAACTATTGATTCAGTCCTGTTTATTTAATCAAACAGAAATAAAAACTATACATATTTCTATATTTAATGACAAATGGGAACAAAACAGAACAAGCTTGTAATAAAACAGATCACAACTAATGACACTTGTCATTTTTGTTAATTATTGTCTATTGGTCTATTAATCGAATAAGAAACTTAAGTTTTTGAGGTATTGGGTATTGAATTCCAGTAGAGACAATCAATCAATCAGCTTCATGCTGTATCCCACACACAGCAGGGTAGGTACAGGAAACATTGCCCACTTTATGCAGGAGGCATTGTGTTTTGTGGCGGAACTCAACACGCAATGTCAGTAGAGACCAGAGTACTTATAGTCTTAGTTTAAGTTGAAGAAGCATACAAAAAAATAATTTTTAACATTTTGACGTTTTGTTGCTGTCATTGCCAAGTAAAACAAACAGGCTTAGTAATTTGATGTTTATTAAGGTCGTTCTGGCATTAGCTTGACACCGACTTCAAAATTATATCTATGTAAAATAAAATCAAATAAAATCTATGTAAAAATATTTTTTAGTTTGTTGTTTGGAGTAGGTTTTTCTTTTTGTTAAAAATTATTTTTTTGTATAGTTCTTTAAATTAACCTTAGAATATAAAAAAAAAATACAGTTGCATTGATAACCTCCTTTTCTTACTAAAGTCGGTTAAAATAACATCTTGTCTATCCACCAACTATAATATTTATATATTTTATTGCACAATAAATATATCAAAATTAAACAGCAAAATTCTATCTAACACTAAGACACCGCATTCTCTATTCTTAATTGTTTTGATTACTTCATCTCTTAATACAGTGAGTTGAGGACATGCACTATGTCTTTTCTTTTCTTGAAATTTCTCTTTTGCTTATCTGTGGTACATTTCAATTTCTGCATTAAATTTTAATAAAAATGCTGATCCTACAGTATTTTAATTGATGTTAAGAATGATTGTATGAAAACAACAAAACTATTAAAGTATTATGTGAAAATATTATGTATAAATAAAATGTTAGTATGTTTTATTAAATTAAAGAATATTTAGGAATATAATATCTGATTTGTAATAAATTGTGATGAGATGCTATAATAAGAATAGTTAACATTTGTGTCTTGTCCTGATACTATGATTTTTTGATTTGAGTTTAACATTTATATTCCATTAAAATTATTAACTAATAAAAATGCTTATTTTCAGGTAAGGTAAAGGGACAGACCCCAAAGGTTGAGAAACAGCAAAAAAAGAAGAAGAAGACTGGCCGTGCCAAGCGCAGGATCCAATACAACAGAAGGTATATTTCTATTTTTAAAGCCTTTTTCAAACGCTACACAGACCGTGTAATATGTACACAGTTTATGTTGACCAAAAAATTTTTACTTTACATTTAATTTTATGTATATCTGGTAAATTGTGAAGTGTTGTAGCATAAATATTTATTGTTTTTTAATATATTGTAATATATTTTTGCTATTTCAGGTTCGTCAATGTCGTCCAAACCTTCGGCCGTCGTCGTGGACCTAACTCCAACTCATAGATTGTATTGTAAATAATGTGTTGCAAATATAACATCTGATTTGCGCCAAATCTTGTTTTTATTTATTCTATATGTTTTTTTACTGTATAATAACCACACATAATAATAATAATAAAAGAAAAGAAAAATAATTTGTGGATTACAAAATCTTTCAACATATCTTTTGAATATTACATATTGATAAAAAGGCAGGTGGTAATTGGTATCCATTGTTAAATTTGAACATTGTTCCTTTAAAGTATTGTTCAATTGTTAATATTTTTGAATGTTCAGTGGATCTGAGACAGCATTTGTGTTGTAGAATTGCTTCAAAGATTACTTATCTTTGTTATCACTAAACTTAATGGTGTTATGACTTCATAGATGTGAAATGATTTTTATGATCAAATTTTTTAAATTTTACAAATGTACAAAGTGCAATTTTATGAAATTTGAAGCGAAAAGCAATGGAATATAATAATAATAAAAATGTTTTCGTATTTAAAGCCAGGAACGTTGAAAACCAGATTTCATATCTATAGCTATATTCACAATTTAATAATGTTTGAATACTTGACATGTAAAAATACCTAAAACCCAACTTATTCTCAACTCGAGACAATTTTTAATACTAAAAAAAATTATTGAGTACAGATATTGCGGACATTTTACAATAAAATTGTTTCTAAATAATTATTTTTGAAGTGTAAAATTATTTTCTAATTATTTTGTTAGTTAGCCGCTTTTTTATATTGTAAGCCGGAATCAAATTAAAAAGTTTTAGAAACAGTGCTTCTTTGCTTACATTTTGTCTCATGGCAAAACGAATATAGTATTTGTAGATAAGCACACTGACAAAGTATCAGTTGTATTTTGGCAAAGTATCCTATTCAAATTGAATTGCATTTATGCGCCATCTAGTGGTGAGTTTCATTCATTACTAAATTGTTTATTGAACGGTATAATTAATATGATGCTAATAAGCGCCATCTAGGACAAGCAAGCCTTTCATATCAATATTGTATGAGATGTCGGAAATTTAAAACAATAACAGCTGCTAAGTAAATTATTTTGATATAAATGATTATTACAGTAGACCTCACGATTTCAGATCAGCAATCCTATAATAAGGTACTCATTAGACCACAAGGCGATATTGGAGAGCGAATTGCTGGTTTATTTTAACATACTTGATTGTGTTTATGCAAATATCAACGTTCTCATGATCACCATTAGCGATATTAGACAAACCCGTACAGCTTATCTGAAGCACTCTCCAGTTCGATGACACCCAACTGCCATCTTTCATAATGTCTGATAGTTACTTCCTTATATGGAGAACTTTGTCCATAATTGAACAGACAAAACCTTCAGTTTCCCTAAAATAATCCCCGAACTATAACCACGATATGAATAAAGCAGTGCCGACATCCTTTATAAAACTATAAAAACAGAAATAGATACAAGTGTAAAATATTAACAAATAAGAAATCCTTCCACTTAGCGGGGATCGGAGCCACAGTCGTCGCGTGACCGTTACACATTTGTACCCTTGCGCCACGACGCCCTATGCTATATTTAATTATTCACATTTTATAATGTTATTTAGTTTATGAAGTTATTTGAATTAAACAAAAGTACGTTCGTAGGAACATGAGAAAAATAAAACTACATAAATTAACAACAAAGGTATTATATTTAATACGAGTTTGCTGCGGACGTAATTAACTAATTATTCCTGCTTGTAATATAATTTTCAGTTTATTTTAACTAACTGCTTTATTTTAAGCAAGCAGGTTACATCTAATATTAGCACTGCGGCGTATATTTGTTCACAGCATTCATTTTCAGTCTAAAACCATAGTCATAATTTATATATATCTCAAATTTAAAAAAAAAAATTCGTTAATAACTAATTTGTTGTTAATTATTTTTTTTTAATTGTTTTGTCAGTCAAAACGCTCAGTAGGGTTGTAGGAAATTGAAATTTTTTTATGTGGGTTTCACAAACAGGATTTCTTGCAAACGAAGTTAGAAGTTGTTACTCATAAAAAAATATTTATTCTACGTTCTATATCAACAAATTTACCAAAATAGTTATTCATATATACAAATATACTCAAAGAGGATCCAAAATGACCAGAACGTCTTTAGTAAAGCTCTTCGTAGACTGGGTGCGGTCTACTAAATTTTAATATAAGAGTAGGCTTCTTTCTTTTGTTTGATGTATTACAAAAAATAAAACATTTTAAAACAAACTATCTTAGTTAAATCAGAGATAGCTTTGTATGGGCATACATTTTTAAGGCAAATGTTGACATAGAAATAATTTTAAAATTACAATTTGCGGCCATGACTATGATTTTTCATCTGTATACATCCATAGACCACAGCCACAGTCATGTTACTTAATCTAATGATCGATTACAATAAACAAAATTAATATAATATAAATACGATGTAAAGTGGATATTTGGAACTTTATTCAAGTTTCGGCGATTTTAGTCGTCGAAACCAATTTTTTTTATATAAAAAAATATAATTATCATTTCATACAATAAGGCACAAACATTGATAACATCTAACCTACAAATTACATAATAATATAATAAAATCACTCATTTCGCACGCATGCGCAATAATAAAAATAGTCTTAAATGATGTACCTCTTATCAGATATATGTAGGTACGTTCTTATATGTAAAGTACAGCTAACGCTGGGTTCACGTCGTTCGTGGCGAAATTTAATAAACAATTATTAGATAAAATTTCGTCATCGAACGAGCAGATGTGGGCGACACCTGATGTAGCACCAGACTATGACGGAAACGTCGTTACAATTGACTTGTATTGTATTTTAATATGAAAAGTGTTTGAATGGCAAATAAACATCAGGTCCCGTTTACACTCACTTTTTTTTCAATCTGAATAATAATAATTTATCAATTGAAATGCATATGGAGTATATCTCTTGTTCGGTACATTTTTTACATATCACTATTGATGTAAGGATATATTGATGTATGTTTATTTTGCTTGTTAGAAATGATTGAATAATTTAATATGAAGGTAGGTATATGCAACTTGCGCACAAACTGTGACGCATATTATAGAATAATGCGAGTGTAAACGTTCTTCAATTTCGTACGGTTCCGGTAACCGTCAAATGTATTGTAACGTTAATTTCCTTCCCACGTGAACACTTTATTGATGGATGAGCTTACATTGTGATAAAAATATTATTATTTTTTTAATATATCCACTTGAATTGACTATTAAATTGCATAAAGGCACAATTTTAAATTCATCATGAAAATTGCACATTTAGTATTTCGAGTCTTTGTACTTCAATTATAATAACTAAATCTATTTTAAATGCATATTTGACTCCAAAAAATATTGAGTCCTGCAATTTGACCAATTCCATCGCAACAAATTCATTAACTATAGAATATAAATATTTGTTTATATTTCAATAAATTGATTAATTTGGAAATATTCACATTTACACTATGCGTGTTATAGAAAATATGGCAAGTATGTGATGTTTTAAGTACAAAATTTGTGTATAAAAATATACTCACGTATCATAATTTGAGAGAGCATTTGACTCGCAGAATATAATATGTAAACGTACAACAATAAGTACAAATTTATATATTTTTATATAACTACTTGTAAAGGGATCGTTTATCTATAGGATGTAAATTTCCTATCTAAAATATTTAGATCCAAATAATTATAGTATATAAGAATCTCAGCGTAAAGTATTTACTGTATCATTTTAAAAGTGGAAAGTACACGGCAGTGTCAAGTGAAAAAAAAAAGTTTACACACTAAATAAACCAATGGAAACGTCCTAAAACGGACCATAGATCATAAAATATTATGTTAACGCTAATGACATAAATGTCAATTGTAAGTCGGCTTAGTGTCAAGAATTTCGCATATTTGATATTTACCAATACTAAATATATATTTATTTTAAGCGCCGGGTGACGACGATAGTTTGTTTCTTGACTTTTCCCACCTACTGATGTAATTTACAGGATAGCACATAAGAGCAGAGAAGAGAAGGAAACCGCCGGATACACAGAAGGAAATATCGAAACTCTTCGTTATATCCATAAGGGCACCTGCAAAGAAATAAATAGTTTAAAAATTTACAAATGCTGATAGATGTAAATTATATAATTATACGAATGAAGACGTCACGTCGTGGCGTAGAACCAAATTGCCTTCCTTGACTAAGCGTGACAGTCGTTGGTTCGATTACTTTTCAGAGCAATCAATTATTTTCATTTACTTTGGAAACACAGTTTCGCCACTCACCACTCAACATCTTGAAAATACACGCACCCAGCGTGAGGAACATAGTGTCTTAACACTGCCCTGTTGTGTGCGGGATAGTGTCTAGCTAATTACAATTTCTAACTTTATCAAAAATTCCTCACCAGCAATAGGTGCACCCAACAGCGCTCCCAAGCCTTGGAACAACAAGAACAATCCAAAGCAATTCGTGAGCTGCTCTAATCCAATGTACTCCACTACGAGAATGGAACGAAGAGACGCGAAACATGCTAGAAATAATAAAATATATATACATTTAAATATTGCTTATATTTATTGGACATAAAAAGCCACAATAGGTGGTATTGTGGCTTTTTATTTACATACATCTTACATAATATCATAATGCTATTATCATAATGTAAAAGGGGGGGGGGGGGGTCTATAATTATCACGCCTGTCAGTCCAAAACAAGTCAAATATTTTTAACATAACTTACACAAAAATTTTATTAAAAGAACTTTATAAACACGACTGGTTTGTAAGAATTCGGCGCAAAATGAGGAACGGGGCTTAACACTAGGTTCTCTACCTACCCTGCTGAGTCCCATACCCAGTGAGATGCTTATTTATTTATTTTTATTGTTTAATTAAAATGAAACCACTCACCGATAGCCAATCCAAATATGCCGCAATATGTAAACTGATAAGCGTCGTGGTAGTAGAGGCCGCTGATCATGGTCGCCACGCCTCCAGCTGACACAGCAATATTGTTCAACCACAAAGGAGAAACGTTCGGCATCGACGAGAACACTCCACAGGCAATACGACCGATTATATTCGTAACCGCTATAGCCGGCACTAGCATTAGACTGCTGGCTTCGCTCACACCATTCATATCGGCTCTCGCCTTCACGTACATAAACGGTACGAAGAATCCAAGCATGGTGAAGAAGCCGCTAAGTGCTAAGATCACGAACGTGGGAGATTTAAACAAACTGACATCCAACAAGGTAGCCAACGCTCGTTTCACTGCTTCGGGACATAGTTTGCATTTACCAGAAATTTCCTCGCGTTTCTCCTCCTGAGTTGGGACATGGGTAACGTGTAAATGATATCCTAGCGATGTCCTTGAAGTATATTGGGGTAATCTGGCTAAAGAGCCTCCAAAGAAAATGTCGTCCCTATAAAAAGGTCGCGCTACAAGATCAATATGAGAGCGTCTCGATTTGTTATTAGTCACCACTTTAACGGATTCAGAAATTAGAGGTTCAGCGTTGTTACTATTTGAATCCTCTTGTTCGTCATTCTCGGCGACGGGTGTGGTGATGAAATGGAATGGTTTCTGGTTTTTCATGGTGGCAGCGGTTGCTGAGGATCGTCTGCTCAAATGTGAGTTACTTCCTTTGAAAACTTCTTCAGCGGTGGGGTATCTCGTATTATTGGGTACTCCCACCCACGTGTGGGGGCTCACTTTGTTCGTGAATCTCATTTCTGGTGGCATCGATATGCCAGAGTCCAGTTTGTTGTGTAATTTGAGCATGGAGTTCAATTTCTCCACAGCCTCCTCGTGTCTCCGTGACGCGTCTTCTTCCTCTTGTCCATCGGCTAATGTGACACGCACTGGCTCTATCGGCCTGAACATTGCTCCAAATATAATGCAAAGAAGAACGAAACCTGCAAAAATAAATATAACATTATTACTTACTTTAGTAAGTGAATTTGTTTTTGTAGAAATAATATAAAATGCTATAACACAATTGTAATTTTACATATTTCAATATCAAGGTTTTCAATTGTATTAAATGATAATACTTACAAAAAATATGCTCAATAAAAAAAGTGTTATTTTAAAATATAATAATTATTTAATACATAAATAAGGCCATCGTGGCGTCGGGCTGCAAACACCACGGTTATGGGTTTATAGGTTTAGTTGTCAATCAGAAAATTGGTTTTTTATTAATAACGCACTTCCGCCACTCAACACGAAATGTTTCGAAAATGGGCAGAAAGTGAACAGCGGAGTGTCTTAACATTAGATCACCTGCACGTACCACTCACGCACGAATCAAAAAAAACAACAAACCCGCATGTATAACGAGCGTGACCCGCCACCCCACGTGCCGGATCAGCACATCGGTGAGCGGCGCGAACACAAACGTGCCGACGCCGGAGCCGCACAACGCGAGGCCGGTCGCGAGCGCGCGCCACCGCTCGAAGTAGAACCCCACCGTCAGCACCGCCGGCATGTAGATCATGCAGAACCCTATGCCTGTATCATATAATATTCATTTAATATTTCGCCTCTCTAGTTTAAATGTAGTGTATGACACATGACAATTATGAGCGTATTATGTGGTAACTGTGACGACGGGTACGTTGAACAATTTACATGATATAGGCTATATATATATAGCCTATAGTCTTGTACTATTGTTAGAAAATCCTATACTAAAATAATTTTTCAATTTCAGGCTATAGTTCATGAGTTTAGTGGGTTCTACGAAAAAAATCCTCAAGTTTAATAATGTTAAAATAGATTATATTTTTCAGTGATCATGATATGATTGGCTAAAATTTATTTTAAAGCAATAAGCTAGTTAAATTACAGAGACCTTCAATAGATAAATTACAATTTTGAAACAGTCCTCATAAATATTTACACTTTATCATATACCTACCTACATAAATAATTTATCCTTATACCGCGTAAAACGATAACAGGAAAATTTAACTCTGACGAAATCATATCTAGTAACCGGGTTTTATTATAAGACATGGTTCAAATGGCGGTAAAAAGGAAAACACGAGTAGATATAGAGTGGAGATGAACATCTTCAAAACCTACCTCCCACGATACCATACACGAGATAAAGGTATTCAACACTTGTAGCGAAATATGAAAGGGCGAATGCTGCACTCGATATTAAACTGCCGACAATTGTGACGACACGGAAACCATATCTGAAAGAAGAAATTTATGTATTATAGCTCTGTTCTGTTGTAAATGAGTATAATAAATTTACATATTTATATTTGCATATACATTAAAAGGTATTAGAACAGTCGGTCTAATTTAATAATTTATGCATTCATGTTTCGAATAAATTATAAAAAAGACTCTACATAATCTTGTGGTAAGTAAAATATTTTTATTACAACACCATAGTACTACTAAATACTTTAAAAATATAAAAGTTTTAAAACAAGAAATTAAAAAAAGAACAAATAAAACTCACTTGTTAGCCAACGCCGAGACGAATGGTCCTGCTAAGAGGTAAAATCCGGCGAGCAACGAGTTCACTGGGGCCACTTGCCCACTACTGGCCTAAAAAATAGAAGTACAAAATAAATATAATAATATGTTATAATATAATTTTTTTATATAAAATTTAAAATAATATATAATTATAATATATTTTAAATAATATATATAAATTAAATAATATTTATTTTATTGTGCGTAGAATGTCGTATTTATTTTCTATAGTTACAGGTTGCGTGTATAAAACAAAAAAATAAAAATTATGATATCAATTTTTGAAATAATTGTAGTACAAATTGTGTTATTTTAACTTCCTCTTAGAAACCACATCCGTTCGGCTTTGTTAATGAGTTAAGAAATAACATGTTGCGAGTGCACATGTTCACATTGCAAATGACTTAAATTAACTAAAAATACTGTAGTATAAAAATTCTTTATAATATATTATATTAGTCATATAAATTATACCGTAAAATAGGATGATTAAAGGGCAAACAGCTATCCTATAGGTCTTAACATGAAAATAAACAAACAAAAATAATTTAGAAAAAACTTTGAACTCCAGTTCTGAGAACTCGACAGGAAGTAAAATTTGACGAAAAAAAAAAACATAATATAATAAAACGTGTGCTAGTACATTAAAATGATAGTTTTATTAATGACAAGGAAGTAATGACTCATTAATTATAATATATTTTGCATCAAGACTAGACATAATATACGTTTTAATCGTGCAACGTGGAAGTATACCAACAAATACAAATACTTCCCACATTATTCGTATTTCCGTTTTCGATGCTCTCTCACTGACCCATTGGCCTTGTTAGTGACAGTGACAGCGGCGGCTGACAGCTCCGTTTACACATGTTGCATTTTTATATTTAATCGAGATATCAAATTATATTAGTAATCGATTTAAATATATTATAGCGGTTGATGTCAAGCTCGTGAAACGGTACATTAATACTTGATATGTAAGATGTTATTGAACTAGATATTTTTTTAATTAATTTATTTTATTAAAGAAATTAACGTTAAATATGTACACGGTCAAAAAATGTCGCAATAATTATTTTATATAAGGATATAATTTAATGGCTTAGATGACTACGAAAATATTTGTATAATATAAATCACATGCATTTAGCTAATGCTCTGGAAATTATACTTGCTTAATAAATATTAAATTCTAATATATGACATGTTGCATTAGGGTGCAAATTTTATTTACTGTAACACCCCTATTCGCCGAAGTGGTGACTCACTAGGTCTTCCTCGCCTTTCCTATATATCTGTTTCGAATTTAACTCAAAGAGCAAAAAAGTGTTGGTAAATATAAAACAATAAAATACTATGTTTTATTATTTTTTTACGTTTTTAAAATTCTATTCCATATTTAGGAGAATGTTGACGTTTTCTTAATTATTTTATTTGTATTTTATTAATTACTTTTAGTATTTTATTAAAATATTTCATCTGTTACTATTTTTATATAACTCTAAATAATTTTTTCGTAAAATTATTAAATGTACAGACACATTATGTTACTATTTTATTATTATATCTATAAAAATATACGATACTTATAATAAGTAAGTGGAGGACATTGCGCCTAAAATTATTTACACTTTACTTATTTATATAAGATAACTATATTTATTAAGCAGATTATATTTATGTTATTTTTTATATATATAGATAAAACTATCTACGTGTTATTTATTTATAAATAGGATATTACCAAAATCTAGATACATTCACATAGTATTTATTTAATGTCGTGAAGGCGCAAATGAAGAAAGTAGGCATTCCATCTATTAACCGTCCATTATATTCCTATATTTATTTTTTTATATGTTTTTGTAGTGTTTATATATATAATATATATAAGCGCTCCTCCCTCGTGTTATACTAATGGTGATATATTAATTTACTATAAATATAAAGTTACATAAATAAAAGAAATAATGTAAATTGAAGAGAAGTAACTCGTGCGCACTGTAATAACAAACTAGACGTTTAAACGCACTCATGTTTCATTCACTCACGGTAACCACCTACAGCTTTGTGCGCGGGAAAGTGTGTTTTATTTCCCGTTACGTCTATTAACTGAGGGACGAATATAAATTATGCATAAAGCAAAATTAATAATTCTGTACTATTATATTATATGTCTTATGGACGTTTACATAATAATAAGGCCAATAGTAAACTGTTGTGGGTTGGATTCCCTCTCAAGGAAATGAAATATTTAATATTTTCATTTCGTCGCTCTGGTGACAAGGCAAAGCGCAGCGTTGGATTCCGCCAAGTTCGTAGTAGTAGGAAATGATTGATGATGTTTTATGAACTGGTTTAACATTAAGTTCCCAGGGAACCTAATGTTCCCTTGGCTATCCAGCTAGGCGTGGTACTCAGCGTGGACCTAATAATAATAAGACTTAAAATATGTCTTTTCTATTAAGATATTTACTTTAGTAATGATGCATGGGAGCTAGGCCAACGGTTGGCTGTTGGTATAACGGCACGACCTTAGGTAGGTAACTGCATAAAAGCAAGGCCCTTATAGCATTCATGCTGTGATGTCGATAATAAGAATCAAAGAGACAATGCATAGAGACTTTTGAATTGCAATAGTGTATCATAAATATTTTGTTTTTTAAATGTGCAGAATTTTAAGAGCCGTGATTGAAAATAACAATTTTAAATTAATTAAAAAAAAACTTTAAATAAAATCCAATTTTATCCCGACTACCTTAAACAGATCTTTTTGTATATAGGTTTATTTTAAAGCCATATTTTTTTTTATTGATAATGGAGTAGGCACCCGGTCCCCCCTTTCTCATGTCTGTATAATGATTACAATTATATTTTTTTGACTGGTTTTTGACATGAGTTAATGTGGTAACAAAGATCTGAATTACCTACAAGTAAGGGCATCATAACAGAATATATAGTCCATAGTTTTTTAAATGACATTCATTGGCTTTTCCTTAGATGTAATATTAATGTATTATTCATATTGTTATTTCTTCAAAATAAACATATTTACGGTAGTACTACACTGTTTATTGCGCCTGCGTCTCTACGTAGATCGTTTATCTGTTTACATTGTCATTGATTGCTTGATATTATTACTAGAATGTCAAAAGCTCAATTATATATACATTATGTATTTATATATGAATGTATAAACATATCTATATATATTCGATTCGTAAAAACTATTCTAGTAGTATTGCTTAGAAATCTTTACTGATATAGAACATGGATTGCGAAACGATCGTCCCACACTGTCTTTGAAACGATTTTTGTTAACACTTGGCAAGTATTCAAGTTATAAAATATTTGTAGACGTATAATTAATGTACATGCATTTATATTGTACAATGAATTTCTTTTAGTGAAAAGGTCAAAGCAGTCAACCATGTCAAACCTAAAAACCTATACTTACATTAATATTATAACAAGCTATTAATGTATGTAAAAGTATACATATTTATTAAAGTCACTTACATTAACATTCAATAACTATATTCATCTTTTCAATGATAAAACAATGATTGTCGTCGCGACGACGCATTTACTTATAATACTTTGGCAAGTAACAAAATAAATGGATACACCTATTGTTACGAATAAAACTATTGTTTGGATTCTACCGTACAAACGATACTTTGGCACAGTACGTCAGAACTATCAAATTATCGTTTTTATACTTAAACCTATTATGGTGCTAAATAAAATAGTGTATGTAATGTCTGAACAAAACGTATAAAAAAATAAATGTGTAATATCTTTAGGTATCATAAACTACAGTATTAGAATTCATATTAAAAATCCACATGCGAATTATCAATAAGAATTTACCAAGTTATTAACTCATGTTATTTATTAAAAACCCCTTGGTATCAAAAATGCAAGAATGGCGTCTCGAGGCCGGCGGTGCGTTGCCCTCTGACGGTATGTTACTTTAGTTCTGTGTTTAATGTAAATGTTAACTGCACTTTCGCCAATCGAAAGCTTCACATTTAACCAAACGTGACACTTAAATTATTAAAAACAAGTAATCCTATTTTTCTGATCTGGAAAATCTGGTTATCTAACAATAAAATGAAACACAAGAATTATCAAAATGCATTCATATAATCGTGTAGTTATCCGATAACACAATTATTATGCTCTCTTTTTCATCATAGATTTTCCGGCTATTTAAATTAATTAAAATTGCACTATATTTTTTTCTTTGTAGAATTTTTTTTAATGATGGAAAAGTAACTCTTGAATTACTTAAATACAAAGTATTCATTTACTTTCATTTCTTGTTGCGTTATATCAGATACCTAATAGACCTAACTCAGCGGTCGCGGGATATTTCCACGCATTAAGCACGGCGGCGGCGCGCGGCGCTGAGGCGTAAATTGCATAGTTAAATGGGAACTGTACCTCTACTTTGACGTCAATGGTGGGGCTTTTGTAAAAGTGAAGTCTTTAAAATATTCAGTTGATTTTTAATAAGAACAGGAAAAATTGATATATTTCAATAGATATTTATATATTTAAAAGCAGGTAATTATTATATCTGTTTTTTTTTGTCTTATTTGTGTCAAGAACTTTTGCGATATTCATATGCAAAAACAAACCAGGCTAAGAGTACATGGTACAGTAGGCACGTGACGATGGATTACAGATTCATTGCCAGCCAGACAGACAGCTTGTAAATATATTCAGATTTTTATTATATGTCGCTAGCCTTCCAGCGTAGAGTAATATAGGAAACTATAATAATTTTCTTAAATATATTTATTTTTAACTTATTTAATGTACTTATATGGAAAATAAAACCGGAACAATATTTTGTATTAATTTACCAATTGACAATCTCGAACCGCATCAAGTAAATAAACCCTGACATTTAATTATCAGTTTTAAAAGTAGTCGCTTTTGCCTTTTTTGTTATTTTAAAATAGATCTAAGCGGCACCCAAAATATTTGATACACTTATTTAGTTATTACGTAAGAAATATCAAAATGAGACATGAATGGGTTCGTAGTATGTAGCGCCGGCGTCGAGGCCTTGGCCTTAACATTATGGTAATACAAGTCATTGTTACGACGGTCGGTAATCAAACTTACTTCAATTTATTTATTACTTTCAATCCTTTTTTATTTCACTCAACTAGATTTGAACAAGGTCACATTCACTGCGTTACTTCTTATCGTCAGAAAAAAAACATGAAATGCGCAGTACGCACTGTACTAATTAAGCTTTTTTTGGGACAGATACGTTTAAACTTTTTGTTTAAAAGTTAAATCTTTGAAGAGAAAGCTAAATAAGGTTCATTTATACATCTTTGTAATAAATCGTTTATTCTTTGAACACTAAGAATTTAAAAACATTCATTATGAAATACAAGTAAATTTCTTTTTTTTTAAGATTTTTTATATATATCTTCATTTTAAGTTTATATTTATTATATTATTTAGGTAATTTAAGTAAGACAACGACCGAGACATGACAATGTTTGTGTGTCATCTATCAATTTACAAACGTTCGATAATTAGGGGTCGTTCACATTATGACCTACTTATATTACAACTTTGGATGAATGCCAACATTATTTAGAAGATCTGTCTTTATCTCAAATAAATAGAATACAATAACGTTATTAAATAAATAAAAAATAACCTAATGTTGAATATGAAATGACTTTTAAAGCCAGATTTAAGAGGTTTGTTTTAGAGAACAAACGGGTTTTCTTTATTTGTCCTAATATACTTTAATGATAAGCTTTAATTATTTAAATATATGGAACTTAAAATTAATATTATTTTCATCGAATATTTGTTATCTCTGTTGTTAAACCTGTTATTTTTTTATAAAATCTTTTTAAATAACAATCTATTTTTAATATATTTTGTTCTGTTTAGTGAAAAAGTTGCAATCTATTACGAAATATGATAATATACTTTATACATCATATATGACATTTTACATTTACAGAAACGAAGTTTTCATTTCCTTTAGAGTCAAATCATTATTATTTTTATTTCAAGAAGAAGAGAACTTCTAGAGGAATGAAAAATATAGAACTACTTTTCGGTTTCGGTTTCGATGCAAAAGGCGGCATTGAGCTCCGCCACTTCTTCTGTCTTAACACCGAGGTTCCCTCTGCCAACCCGGCTGTGTGCGGGATACAGCGTGAAGTTGATTTATTAATTTATTTTATTTAGTCCAAAATACATTTTGGACAAATAATATAAAAAAAAATGTATATCAAAAATGTGTTTCCATTTATCGTTTAAGGTCGGGGGCACGGTTGTGACGCGAGAGCGCGGGCGTGACCGGACAAGTTATAAAAAAATGGCGTTTGTCTAGAGGTATTTTTTATGTTAGAAACTGGTTTCATATTCTCATAAAAATATTTACAGTCTAAATATTCATTAGTCTATATTCGACACATGCTTCAAAGTTTTAATATATGAAGCGGATTCAGACAGAATATATATAAAAAATATCTTGTTTATAATACGCATTAGTCCCAATGCCAGGTAATGCGACGTAATGCAAGTAATAATTTATAATTTAGATATTGTAACCGATAAGTCTTTCGCCGAATTACAGGTTTTTAAAAAAGGAAAAAAGGCTACTTACATTGAACTCCTCTTGTATTGGCTTCAGTAGAGATCCTCCCGAGAAAATGATGCCGTCAACAACAAAATTACACATAAAGGAGGCAGCTACAACCACCCATCCCCAGCCACCATCTGGTGGAACCACCTAAACAAAACAAATATTTAAATTAATAATCTTATTAAATATATATATTATACATTAAGAAACATTGTATAAAGATAAAGAGTTAGAATTAGACTTGTAGATACCATAAAAATAACGTATGTAACCTAAATGTATAATATCGTACAACAATTGGCACTTGGCGTTCCTTTGGTCTTTTTCGTTTTTTTATTTTATTTCCGGGAACAGATATATGTCTTTTAAGCATATTTTTTTTAGTTGTCAAATGTTGATTGCATTTTATTCTATAAGCAAGCGTGTAAATTAACTTTTTATGATTATCGTAAACTCAATTATGTTATTATATCGCAAGCAAAAAATAACGAATTTTTAATTATGTTAATTTTAACTACACAGTAATTATTTCTTTTTAAGAGTTTTTGTAAATAAAAAAACTACAAAAAAAATTTTTTTACAGAGTATTACAAAAGACCTAAGAAATGACAATTAATCTAGTGACATTATACAGACACTATAAAATCTTATCTAACATTCGTCGTAAAAGTTTTTTTTTTAAATTCATATAAACATAACTTACAAATAAAATATAAAATAAAAAAAAACAAAATAATAAAACAATAAAAAAAAACACTATATTTTTTGATATTTTTGTAATTAATAACAATTACTTTTGCAATATAAAGACTGTGGCTGGCATTGATAATATAGATGTTGACTTAGGTTGTTGCCAAGTATTAACACCAATCAACTAATATTACCTAATAAGAGTAATTTTCATGTTATAAGGTTTTTGTAGACATTTTTTCTTAGGTAACCTATTTCTTTACATTGGTTGAATTGTATGTTTCTCTTATCAGAGCGGAGAAATGAAAAGAAATTTAAGTATTACTATTCTCTTCAAGAGATTGAATCCAAACGTCACTCACGTTTATCAATAATTTAATAAAATAAAAGCTATGTTAATATTTCTTTATTTAGATATTTAAAAAAAATTAATAACTTCATGTGGACGTGTTATATAAACAAAATAATTTAATTTCTTTTTCTCTTTTGTTCAATACTGTTGATTAAAGTCAGACAATCTTCAAAGTGTTATTATACAATAAATGCCAAATATTAGCCCGAGCCATATAAAAAAATCGGCTGTGACTGATAGAGCTCTTTTCATAATTTGTTTTTTTCTTCGCCAAATGTTTAATAAAGCCATTTTGTATCGTGTCTAAGTTCCTCACAAGATAAGAAGAAGTAGAGTCATACCAATTTCAGCGAATGCTATCGACATTGTTGCGAAAAGGAAAGCATTTATCACTTTCTCAGCAATTTTACGCAATTTTCTTTTTCTTTCTAAATTATCATTTATAGACGTCATGGTAATTAAGTCTTGATATTTGTTGGATCTTTCTTATCGATATATACTTTAATCAAGCATATTATATTTGGTTTTAATAAAGAAAAGCATTACTTCGGTTCAGGACAGCTACATGTTTCTATACACTCGGATTTTTTTTCTATATCGTCCGTTTGTATTCTAACAGCTGTTTCACATTTAGATTTCCTTGGCATGACTTTTTCAAAGTTTGATAGAACGAAGTAAATGTGATAACTAACTATTAGAACTATTACTGTATTTATATACGGCCAATACGGCATAGCCTATAAGAAGTCAACGGAGGCATGTTGCTTGGCCTCATTTCACTATTTTGATATAAAATGGTTGGTCACGATTTATTTTCAATTCACGTTACATTTCAAGTGACAGTACGATATTTTCTTTTTCGAAAAAAATATTTATAATGCGCCAGACATACAACTGTGACATAACTATATATTTTTTTCTTAAATTGTGTGTTTATACATAGCTCGTAGATATGTTATAGAATTATAATACTCATGAAATTTAATTTTAATGGTAGTTTTAATGGTTTTAATTTCAGTCTATTTAAAAAATATATATAAATAATTTTTAAACTTTTGTCTGTTGTTTTCATATCAAATTCGAGGGAAATAAATGATAGCATACCAATGCTGCTTCTGGTTCCGAGTCATCGCTGGGTGAGTCGCTTCGTCCTAAGGCGCTCTCTTCGGACGATGGCGATTCAAACGGACGCTCGTCCGTAGCTACTCGTTGCACCATGGTCAATCCTGTCATTGAAAATATTGATTTAAATACTGTAAAATATTTATACACATATACTGTTTCAGTAACCTGTTTTAAAATGGGATTCTCTTCTGTACTGGCCAATATGTAACTAGGTTTTGTGTATATTTTTATATTTACTGTGTGAATTGCCAAATACTTGTATTAAACTTAAAAATACAAATTTAGCACCTTTGGTTATAAAATATAATAATATTTATATTACATAAATTTATTATTATATAACTTAATTTTGTTAACTGTGTATATTAAAAATATAATTTTTTCATTTAGTTTTAATGATTTAAGCATCTATATTATATACCTGACCATTACACATGTATGTTTGTATTTCTCATAATATATGTAACTTTGGTTTATTATACTAACAATAATAATGAAGAATAATATGATAATAGAGTTCAATGTTCTTAAGCTAATAATTCATCTAACACGCATTATCTTAAGTTAGTTTCTAGAAATTTCGAGCGACATTATAAATTATTTATTTATGATAAATATACAACTATAGTAGACGTTTAGATAAATCCCTTCTCTATTTTAGAACTAATTATTAACATCACTAATTTGTGAACCCAGAGATATAGAATTAAATGCTATGAAATAATTTTAAAACTCTCAACGTACATTTTTAAATTATAGAAAAGGTAATATATTAAATTCTTTCATAATATTTTCTTATGGATTTGTTATATTAATTCTTGTATGAAGATATTTATACACGTGTAAATATATCAGTTGTATAAATAAAAATCTAAACTTATTGTACCAAGTTAACTCACATGATATGTTAATGGTATATTTTCTCATGGACGAATAATTCATTATAATAGAAAATTGAGATGATCCAAGTAAAACCGGATATATTGCGTCGCTTAATCTTTATTTTAGTTATGTAAAATTTTATTGTTTTTCAAAATTTACATATGAAATATTGTGTAATCATAGTGAAATTTTGAAAATATAATATTAATATAATAAAAATTTATAATATTAATATAATAAAAACTATTCTTTTATACAAGTCATGAAAAAAATAGAAAGAATCAAATATAAGGCATACATACATTTATCACATTACATGTATCATAAAAAAGTATTTATAAAAGTTTATTGTTTTGTAATGGAAAAGTATCTTTTCAAATAAAAACGAGTACAGATAATGTAACATATGTATGACCCGAAGATAAAAGTGTTAATAAATAATTAAACGGTGATTTACTGGACCTTAAAATTTTACTAATGATAAGCTCACGTGACACAACGCGTATATATTTAGAGCATTTTATCCTTTTAATATTTTTTTATCGGCGCTTTTTTTCTTACCTTTAACCAAGTGATAGAAAAAATATAATTTTAGATGGCAAATTCGACAGAGAGTACCTTTATAAGAGTGTGAACCTATAACCGTGTTGTGCAGCCAGGCACGGCTGACATGAGCCACATCATCGTGAGTTTGCTCAGGTGGTCTGAACTACATACGTCATACATAATATTTATATAGTTGTACCCTCTTGCTTGTTTGTAATTATTTATTTTGTTTTAACATAATATAACTCCAAATATATTTAATATATTAGGAATGTCAAACGGGTCGTCGCTCGATCGGCGCGCACCCGCAGATACGAGTGTAAATCACTAATAATATTGTGTTCGAGAGCGATAACGCGTATTGTGGCCGCGGTGACCTCGCGCTGTGCACATACGCCGAACGAATATTGTATCATAAAAAAAATGCAAGTCATAACAATTTTTAGTCCTACATTAAATAATTTGACAAAAAGTTTTATTTATTTAATACAAAAAAAAAATCAGCTTCACGCTGTATCTCGCACAAAGCAGGGTAGGCAAAAATAATGTAGTGTTGAGATACTCCGTTCCCCACTTTCCTGAATTCTGCAGGCATAGAGTGAAGAATTGAAAATATAAGTTTAAATAAATATTTTATTTTCTCGAACAGTCACAGTTTACTTTTTAATAATTTACCAAAAATGTGTATTTATTCAATAATTATGAAATAACTTAAAGAAAATTCAAAATACTGTGGGCTGGTAACAAATTGTAATTTATTTGTAGTCGACTATCGTAACTATTCTAAGGTTAAGCGGTTTCCGAGAAAAGACAATACCTTGTACTTGTTCTGGCTTTTACTTAACATTCTGTAATAAATAAATTTATTTAGCTGCTCTTGTTTGTTTTTAAATGAAAAATTAATACGGACTTACAGTCAGTGAATTTTTTTTAAAACAAAATTTTGAAATGAACGAAAGTAATCACGAACTCTTTATAAATTACTATGAAACATCTGAAGAGTTTTATTTTTTTACATATTATTAATATATATGTATAATAATAATAATAATAAACTCTTTATTGTACATCCAAAAAAAAAATACAAGAATACAAATATAAGAATATGTACAATACAAAGGCGACCTTATCGTTGAAATAGCGATTTCTTTCAGGCAACCTTAAGACGTTGGACGTTGAGTATTGTGAGAAAAATACTAAATATATAAATATAAAATTCTTTAAAATAAATATTAAATATTTAAAATTAAGTTACTGCACAGCATTTGATATTGTTGGACGTAAAGTTGGTACGATTGCGTCAACTTCAGATAAGAAAAGCGATAACTTAGTAGATAACATATCAAATTGAATAATGGCCACCCCCAAATATTAGAATAAAGCTCCGATAGCTTTATTGTAATTTATATATTTAATAATTATTATTTAGATACTGAAGCTGTCGTGGCGCAGGTGCAGTACTCCCTACTCGAGCGAATAAATTACGATTAATTTCATTGCTTCGCTCTGGCACCAAGGCAAAAGCCCCGCGTTGTGTTCTATCATTCAACATGGAATCGAAAAATTCAGTGGGAAGTGGGGTCTCAACACTAGGTTCCTTCTGTCTACTCTCCAATGTGCGGGATACAGCGTGAAGCTGATTTCGATAAATAAAAATTTAAATAAACTGAGCTTTGACAAGTGAATATTTACAATATAATATTTTAAAATGATAAATGGATAAACTATAAAAACATATTAAAATTTAATAAATCTAAATTAAATAAAAACATAATTATAATATATTTTACGTTTATAATAACACAAAGTCAGTTACTTTGTACAGATGCGTATGTGTACAATATACAAAAATTATCGACGATATTGCGTCAACTCTACAATAGATAGCTGGTCTTACTTTTGACGCATTTGCGCAGTTCACAATGAATTAATTAATTTTTATTCGCTTTTGGCAAAAACAAAAGCGTCATAATATATATAGTTTGATATTTAAAATTTTGAATGATGCCAGTCGTGGCACAGTGGCACAACCGTGCGACTGTAAACGTGATAGGTTGTGGGTGCGATTCTCACTTGGGGTTTTATAGTTTTCTAAAATAAATAAGAAAAAAAATAAGAAAAAATAAATGTGTAAATTTTATTATTATTATATTATATATATTATATTATTATTAATATTTATTTTCAATAATTAACGTCAGTATCCTTCTTTTCTTTTGTATTTTTTTGTCAATTGTATTTATCTTTTAAAGGATCCTTCTTTACGTTATAATATATATGTGAAAGTTTGTGAGGACGGCTGTTTGGTCTACTTTCACACTAAGACTACTCAACGAATTCAAATGAAATTTTACAATAATATAGTTTAAATATTGGAATAACACCTAGACTAAAAATTATCTAATAATTTAGAATTAATATATGTTAAAACAATAAATCGAATGTCCCTATTTGGTATCAAAAGTGAAAAATCGTTAATATTTTTGTCGCTATTTTAAATTACTGAGAATTGAAGTTATAATATATTTTTTGTTTCAAAATAATTGTTATGTATGTGTTTTTTAAACCTCTAATCTGTTGAAAACTACCCTTCTTAGTATTTCAAAACAGCATTGAAAGATACTTGCAATTTTTATTTTTCGAAATTTAAGCGGGCAATGGCGCATTTGTGTAGTTGCTAGCTGTTACTAGCTGAGTAAATGTTATTACACAGACAAATATAGTTACAACCTGTTTAATTATTATTATTTAGTAAATCCACATCCTCTAAGGGGTGTTTACATTACTCTCAATAAGTATTATCAATAGGTCAAACACATGAGGAAGATATCGATGATAAGCAGAAAATAAAACCATTAACACTAAAGGAACTTATTTCTTGGAAATATACATAACAATTGATAAATAATTATAATACTCTCATATATCATCTTAATGTGACACTACAATATTTTTTTTTATTAAGAGAATTTTATTATCTTTATGAATTTTGTACAGTCAGTAGAGTAAGAGTAGAATATTAAAAATTATACTGGTTCACGTATTTTTTTAAACTATTAAAAAACGTAATATGCTTGAATTGAGAAAATATATTAACTAATAATAATAACGTAGCAAGTAACGATTATTGTCACTGACCTCACCCACTAGTGCGTATACAGTGTTGACATTTCTTTCATGAAAACTTCTTTGCCGCAAAGTAATTAGTTTGTCATCGTCGTCAACCGACGTACAAGTCTTATATTGATATTATAATATATAGGTTATGTAACCAATCACTAATTTACTGAACTAACGGAGAATAAATATATTTCAATCATATTATATTAATTACAAATAATTTGTAATTGTAATACAGCAAACGATTTTAAATATTGCAAAATACATGTGTATTCACAAAAACGACGTCTTGGACACAGTTAGTAAAAAATAACATTGAAATAAACAAAATGTATGACCTATTGTGTACACATTTTCTTTGCACTTACCATAATATACTGTATTTTTTTCTATACTACGTAGTAATACCGTCTTTACTTCTTACGTATAGTAATTAACACAACACGACAATCAATATTCGTAGCAAATAAATTTATAATCATACATATTTGGTTATATACATGTATTTATATGTTTAAAAGTGAAAAGTATAGGTCTCAAAAAAGCAACACTTCTACCAAATGACATAACGAAAAGTACTCAGTTTACCTGTTGGACAAAATATTTATAATCTTTAATAATTTTTAATAATTATCCACTTTTGTCGTTGTACTTGTAACAATTTAAGGAACGGTTATTTAAATATTTTATATTATGTGTTAAATACATACCATCGAATTCCTGGCTAAATCCTATAAAATTTGAATCCGATTTCGATATGTACACTTGTTTATCTGGATACATCATTATAGGACAGCTTTTAATGTTTTTAATCGGATATCGGTTTTGAGATGGTAAATTCATCTTGAGATGACGTGATGGCTCTTAGTGTTTTCTTCAAAACTCACTCTTTTATGGCGCCATTTACTTACAATATCATTTGAACTTTAAACTTAAAAATAAACAAGCCGATATTAAACATTTATTCACAGCTGAAACAATATGAACTCTTAGAAACTTTATCAATAACGAATTGTATACGAAAATATTTATTATATGGAAGTTTCATTCAAAAGTTATGTTATTTATTGTTAAAATAAGTTATGATATAGATATAAAACAAATTTATCAATATTTGGCTTACATTAAATTTATATTAAATTTTGTTTGTTAACTTGTATAGGTTATTTTATTCATGTTCGTATTTTCGTTTCGAAACTAATCGAAAAACAAAGAACTGACACACACACAGCTAATAATCTATTATTCTATAAATATTAGTTTAAAACTACTTACATTATTGTCATAACATTAAATTTATACTAAAAATAGGTTCTACAAACGAACTATGACCGAAAGGTATGATAGCAAAATTGTAACTGTGGTGTTATGCATAAATATTATGTTTATATCACATTATAATGTTATGTAAATTTTCAAGTTCTATGTCATTTGAACACCAGTATGACAAGTTCAGGTTTTATAAATCAGGAATTTGCTTAATATTGTGCAAGTCAGAGAGGTGCTCTTATAAACAAAATTTGCGCTAAATATAATATTATGAAATATTATTAAATATTTAGATTTTAATACATACATACAAAAAAAAAACAATAAGTTTCAAAAATTTCAAAAAGTCTAATTGAAGAAAAAAAAACACGTACTATAAGTCTATAATAGCGTATTTCTAAGTTATCGCTTCAATTAAAATGCTTTAAGTAGACATGAATGACATAAATTAGATTAATAATAGAATTAGAGCAAGGTGTATATGGCAGTGTGTACGTTATTTATTCACCTTTTAACGGTTTTTGAATATATAATTAAAGATATTCTTTAATCGAGATATCGTGCGTACATAGTGATTTTGACTTGGAAATTATTTTGGCAAAATATTTATTATTATATAATAATATCCAGGCATATTTCAGGTAAAAATATATATTAAAAACGATTATATAACAGACATATAATTAAATAAAAGACAATAATTATAACATAATGAAGGTGCCCTCTGAATGTGAAAAACAAAAAAATACTTTTTAATCACGGAAAGTATTTACTTTAGAATTATCTAAAATATTTTATTTTATAATGTAAAACATATGACTTAGTACCTACGGTATAATTAATAATATTTAATATATACTTTATGTATAAATTATTAGTAATAATTTTTATATTTTTAATATTATAATACCATTATAAGAACATATATAAACAGAGCTATTAGGTGAAGGTGGAGAATATTATCAATTTGTACCTGAAGCCTGTTCTTAAAGTTGATCTAAAATTTTCCATCGATTCGTCGAATGACTGACATTTAAACCATTTAATTTAAGCCCTCTTAAGTTTCGCTGTAGGTGCAGCATGATATTATAAGTTTGCATTTTTTCAAATACTTACTATACTTAACTAAGCTTCATGCTTACCTCCCCTTTCCTCTCTTACCACTCACTTTTCCATCATAAATCTTTTTTGCCATTCTTTCATCACTAATTCGTTCGACGTGCCCAAACCAGCTGAGCACGTTCTTCTTCATTCTCACCGTAACATCCTCGCTAGTACCCGCCATTCTGTGTATCTCTCCATTGTGAATTCGGTCAGCTAAGCTGACTCCACATATCCTACGAAGAGATCGCATCTCCACGGCATTTATAAAATCTCAATAATTATTAAAATGCTAAATTATATATTGTATATTAAAACCAGTCGTGGCGCAAGAGAACAAGCGTGCGATTGTACACGCGACAAATTGAGGGTTCGATTCCGGCTTCAAGAAATTAAATAATAGATATTTTTTATTTTTTTCGCTAAAAACGTAATGCCTCTAGAATTCGGTGGAAAGTGGAGAACGCGGAGTGTCTCAATTCTACCCCACTACATAAGGGATACAGCGTGAAGCTGAAAAAAAATATTGCACGTAATATTAAGCTGATATCGTGGCTAACTTACAAGTTTGTTAACTAGTTATTTTGCCTCGTGTCTTAGTTTTAATATTGCCTTTTATTGCTTTTAACATTGGAATTGTCTAACTGGAGCAAGTTCAGTGTGTGTAGTGTGTACTACTTTAAAATAACACTTACATTTTAATTAAATATTGCAGAGGTATAATTAAATCTATTGTCGTTAGCTTCGCGCTGTATCCCGCATACAGCAAGGGTACCTAATGTAAAGACACTCCATTCTCTACTTTCCGCCGAATTCTGAAGAAATGAAAATATAAATTTAAATAAATACTTCATTTCTTCGAGTGAGAATTGAATCTACAACCAGTCGCCTTTGTGCCCCTGCGCCACGAATTTGTCTCTAAATTAAGAAGAAGAAGTAGATAAAAGGTAACCTATCAATTAAAAAATATATATTCAAGTATAATAAAATGTTATAAAAAGTTTTGAATATTCTGTCATTAATTTTATTTATGATCCAAATGAATGGCCCAACGGCCCATTCACATCTATACTATACAATGGTGGCGCCGAAAACTTTTTAATCCCACGCTGTGCAAAGGGTCGTCTCTTCCGAGAATCTGAGAAATATAACACATTTTAAATGTAACCGTGTATTTTTGTTATGTTGTCTTACATGATGAAAAGCATGGAGTAGTGCCTTTTTGTCGTTTAGAAATCTATAAGTTACTTACATGATATACCGACATATGTACATATTCTTTGTTATTTAATAAACATTAAATAATACTAATAATTTTTTAAATAATAAATTAAAACATTTTCGTCATGATAGTATAATTTGAATATTAATTAAATATTTTATGTTCATAATTATTATATATATATATATAATTTTTTACAACAATTAAATAGAAACAGAATTCTGTAGTAATCTATTACTTAACCACCACATCATAGACATATGTCAGATAACATTTGACAATTATAAAATACATTCATAAAAACTAAACTTATTTTCTTATAAATACTTATGATAAAATTTAGTGATAAAACTAAAAATTATTCATAGTTATTATGAGTTGTATCAATATCTTGATAATTTAATAGAAAATTTTTCTATTAATAAAGCTGTCCAGGACAAATTTTTAACAATAATAAAGTTCCACCATATACTTTTATTAAATAATGTGTCGTTCATTTAACTTGTTAGCTTTATTTAATGAACTTAGTGGTTCATTGCGTGTCATATTCAATCACTAGTTATGTAGAGCGAGTCTCGACCTCACACGCATTGAGTGCTTAAATACTTTCGTCTAGACTAGACATAAAAGTTGTTTTTTTTCAGCTTCACGCCGCATCCCGCAGATAGCAGGGTAATCAGAGAACTTAGTTTTAAGACACTCCGTTCCTCATTTTCCTCCGAATTATTTCATTTCCTCGAGTGAGCATCGCACTCACAACCTGTCGCGTTTACAGTCATATGCGCCCTTGCGCCACAACTGGCCGCAACACTCATTGTAATTTTTAATTTTAAACTATTGGTACATTAAGTATTTAGAACAAGGATTCTGATTCCCATAAGCGTTTTATATGTGTACTCTATTAAAGGATAACAACTTACTTGTTACACGCGTCAACTCTTCGATGACTTAGAGTAGAATGCACGTGCCAGATAAAAATGACTGCGAGGCATTTCGTGTTCAGTGGGAATCGAACCCACAACATTTCGCGCTTACATTCGCGCGTGCGCGTCCCGTAACATAATATTAAGTTTATTTCCTAGAACTATTATATACATTTGTTTATGTTGTATATGTGACGTAATAAATAAATACGATATACACGTGGCTGTACGTCTGTAAAGTTACGTGTTTTTGTTTTCATTTGTATAAAGGAGTAGAATTGTTATTAAATATCAAAACATTATAGTACATTTTTGTTGCGCATTTCAAATCAGCGTTATGGCGCAGAAGCAAAGCAAAGGTGTGACTGTACCGTGACGGTTGTAGGTTCGATCTGTAGTCGAGGGAATGAGTTATTATTTATCAATATTTTGATTTCTTCGCTTTGGTACCAAGGCAAAAGCCCCGCGTTCAGTTCTGGTACCTATCCAACACACAATGCCTCGAAAAATTTACTGGGAAGTAGGGAAAGGAGTGTCTTGACACTAGGTTCCATCTGTCTACCTGCTGTGTTGGGGATAGGTTGAAGTAGATTTATTTATTTTTTTGATTTACACAGATATATTTATTATTAGCACAAATTTCAGTCAGGCAATAATCAAAGTAGTGTAAATATTTTTATACGAAAGTTACATATGTGCTCTAATTTATATTTAAATACGTTAATGCTTGATATGGTGTAAGTTAAATATTTACATATTTACTTGAATCGGACGCTGATAAGCTAAATGTTTCTTGAAGAAATAATTTCTTTTTTGAAACCAGTTTTTGGTAGTGCTTGTGGCCTTTAGACTTAGAGTAATATTTTAAATATAATATTATAAATTTAAACCCTTTTTGTCTATATTTTGATCTCATAATAATTAAATGTGTTGATATTTGTAGAATAATATTATTGAGGTCTATTGTTCTTTATTCTGCTTGTATAAGAAATATATTGTATTTTTTCAATTGTAAATAATCAGGCCATTAATAAATTCCTACCGAGAGTAACGCTTTTAATTTATTATTTAATTTATTTCTTTATTTATTAATTTTAAAAAATCACATTTATAAAAATATTTATTTCATGTGGGGCACACTTATAAAATATTTTTTGAGGCCAGTCGTTGCGTACGTGTAAACACGTGTTTGAAAACGCGTTTAATTTGTGGGTTCGATTCCCACTCCAGGTAATGAAATATTTATTATTTTCATTCCTTTGTTCTATATTAGTTTCTAAAACAATTTATATATATGTTTTTGTGCAATGCCAATCAATATTATTTTAGCGTTCGATATAATTAAAATAATTAATTGAAATTTACGCGAAAATTTATGTCTTTTTATTTAAATTATAAAAAGCGAAAGGTCGCGTACGTGACATGTTTAGTCCAATCACTGGGGACTAGTTTTTGTCTCAAGGCTCATGTGTCCAACAGATGGTTTTGTGATCATGATATAATAATACTATCACCGTTACCACATTTGGATACTTTGATTGATATAAAAAGTAGAAATTAATTAAATGGAATTGTATAACTTCAAGTTATAGATACGTTTGGAATAAGTTGCGACGAAAAGTGACGATAAATGAACCCAGCTCTACATCAATGACTATATTCTGCCTAAATAAAAAATAAATGACTAAATTGCAATTTATATAACGTGTAGAGTTTCAGAATCATATTTCTATTTTATATTATTATATGTATAAAAAGGTTTATGATAAATAAAAGATTAAAATTTAAAAATATTTTGCTTATTGCAATATTCATTTAAATGTGAACTTAAAATGTAATAACACTTGACATAAGGTAATTTTTTCAAGGCTTTCGTTTCGGTTAACTCCTTTTTTTTGTTTATGTAATTTAATAAAAAAAAAGATTTTTTTTTGTATATTTCAAAAAAGGCATATTTAAGGACAAGATAGTCATGTTTAGCGAACGTGGTAAAAAAAATTATATCGTATTACAAGTAACTTCAATATGTTTTTAATGAATTAATGAATTATTTACGAGTATTACCGATACTGTAGGCTATGTAATTCCACTCACATATGTGTATAACCAATTTACAAATTAATTATACTATATTTATCGTGGCAGCCTGATTTGTGAAACATAAATATTTCTTAGATTAATTTACTTAATAATTCCATTTAGGACTACAAAACGTTAAAATCAAAAAGTGATCATATTTGTTTTAGTGGTTTGACCTCAACCAGAATTTAATTGCAACACACTCACTTTGTACTTACTTTTACAAAATTTTCACTTTATTATGAAATGGAAACACGAGATCATAATATTGCATTTATAATAGGTGTGAACGTCTCGTGCACCAAAAATAGATGCGTCTACGCATCCCGTGGCATGTCGGGTTAAAAATAAATTGTGACTAGATGCCTTCAAATGTCACTTACCCGCTATGCACTAGATGAAAACGGCTATTTGGTGCCAAATTCGCCAATCTTGATAATCTTCTCTTATTCAAGTCCCGTGTGCTCCGTAATGCCGGCTCATTAGAAACACGCGTCCGCGTTAGTTTCACTCCCGCGCTTTTCGATTACTTTAACTATAGAAAAGCTGTAGTTTACGTGTTGAAAAATATTTTTTAACCACTTATTTACACTAATTTAATAAATTTACTCAGTTAATTTATTATCGTGATAAGTTTTTTCTTAGACGTGATAGCGCGTGTCTCCGTCGCCGGTTACGAGTGTACTGAGCCGCGCCGGCGTACGGCAACCATGTTTAAAGCACGCTGTGTTTAACTAGATAAAAAATATTTCTGTTTCGATTTCAACGTATTGTTTATGTAGAGGGTCAGCTTAGACAGTGTTTCGCTGTTCTTTAATTTAAAAGAGCAAAATTTAACAGGGCTTTGTAAAGTTTTCATTTAGAAAACGAGCTTTCGTCAACAACACATTTAGATAAGATGTGATATGAGTTAAAATGAGTCACATATTTTATCTATCAAATCTATACAAAGTCTCATTCATTTTATAAGTTCGATAATATTTAAAAAAATAGTTCACCGTATTTTGACAGTTATAATTTAGAGTAAGAGATAGCAATAAATTTAAAGTTCAATTAGTTTTGTTGTAATAATGTTTGAGTTCAATTAATTAAGTAAGAAGCTTAGTAGCGCTGTAATACATCAAGAGCAATGCTTAACTAAGTAAAGAACTACACGTTTTAAGAACTACTTATCTTAAGAGTTTGAATAAATCTGTATTTAAGTTAACAATAATCTGTATTTAAGTTATAAAAAGTATCGTGCGATGTAAAATCGACATCGTATTTTTTTTCTTTTAGCTTTACACTGTACTACGCGTATCATAAAAGGGTAGGCAGAGCGAACCTAAGAACCTAGAGTTAAAACCATGAAGCGACGACTTGAAAATAATATATTAATGGTAAAGTAATATGGGAGGCTATTCCATAAAGAGTCGCGTTTACATTCGTAGGCTTGTGCCCCGGCGCAGCCTCAAACTTTAATTTACATATTATAAAATAAGCGTTAAATTAAATTTGCCCTGTAAGTTTGAAATTGAAAAATCTTTAAATATTATTAAAATGCAAAATATTTATTTACTCATACATATTTACAACAATCGAAATAATTATAAGTAATTTTTTTACCGTAACTGATCATCCGTATAAACTAAAAAATGTGGCACTGGAATTCTAAAGTGACCTATAAAAAAGATCTACGTAAATTATATAAATAAATATATTACTTTATCGATACAAAATTAAAGAATAATGAATGAACTCAAGCGTCACTAGGACGTAAAACAATTTGTTTCCATATTAATGAAATAATTTAAAAAAAAAACACGAAACATAAAAGATTCTTATGTGACCGTCATTTGTATGTAGAGCACTAATTATCCGTCACAAACGAATGTCGCCGCGAGTTAATGACCACCAGTTACCTACTAATCATTTGTACTTTTCCTATCTAGAAGTTGTCTAACGTCTATTTTATGTTCACATTGAAGAATTTTCTAAAGCCATTGTTATTGATTGTTCCTTTAAATTGTTGCGAAAAAAAATATTTTAACTTGAGTACCAATTGACGTTGGTGGCGTTGTCATAGCAACGCGTATGCCACTTGCCAATGTCATACGAGGAGTACGACGTCCGTGCAATTTTCGAAAGATGGGGACTAGTTTTTGCTACACGTATTAATATATAGAGGTTGAAAATATAATTTCTATTTGAGGCCAATCCTGGCGCAAACGCACGAGGCAAGAGGCACGAGGCAGAGTGACATTAAGCGTGGCAGGTTGTGTGTTCGATTCCCCCTCGATCCTAACGTATCCTTCTGTATGCAGGATACACCGTGACGCTAAAAAAGTATATTTAATACATATGACTTTTCGGTCTATCTACAGACTATCAATATAAATATCAATATATCATTTCGAAGAAACTGACCCATTCACACATTTACATGTAGATATTATTGGAAAGCTATCAGTAACAGAGCAAGGGTTTCAATTGACCCATGTATTTTTTTTTTATGAAGAGGGTGTACGTAGGCGTAAGAAAAGTGTATAATTTGGCAACGACAGTCCGCCGCAAGCCGTGACAAGAGATACATGTGTCGTATGGTAATATAAACATTAAATAGACTCAGTGGTTTTATTTAATATATAGGAACACACACATTCACAACACAAAATAAATAGTTGTTTATTCTTAGGCGTATATTTTTCCCACGGAGCTATGAATATGTCTGTGGTTAATACAAAGATAGATAGTTTCATCAGATTACTTTACTATATAGTTCACTTTCAAATTGTATTTATTTCAAAATTAATAATATTAAATGTTTATTAGACAATCGTGCTATACAACTGAAAATCTATCGGTTAGATTTACAGTTAGTAATATATTAACACATTCGTTTTTTAATTTATATAAATTTATAATACATATCGTATCTTCACGTAACAATCTGGGATAAGCAGATTTACCTATGGCGATATTCAATTTCACACATTTGTTCGGCCTAACGGAGTCAATAAGCGAAAAAACTACAATAAACACGCACTAAATTAATAGCGTCACATAAAATAAGCGAAGTTATCTAATCTATAATTTATTCATGAAATGATAATAATGATGTGAAAAGCCACTCACTTTTATTTTTATGGAAAAGGACAAGGCAAACGAGCGTTCGGGTCACCTGATGATAAATAATCACCGCTGTCCACGACCCCGTGCAACACCAGAGGAGCGTTGCCAGCCTTCAAGGTGGAGTAAGACGCGCTTTTTGAAGATACCCATGTTGTATCGACCTGGAAACACCGCCGCGGGTAGGCCATTCCACATTTCCGTGGCGCGTGGAAGGAAGTTCCTACGAAATCGTACAGTACTGGAGTGCCACGTATCCCAGTACTGTACGGTTATCTTATAATTATATATAATTTCCTTATAAAATATATTGTGTAATTAAACAATTTGCATTTGACAAAAAAAAGATTTTTAGTCGTTAGTGTTCTTAGAAGTATGTATGTGACCTTATATTGCGAGATATTGTGGGTGAATTCAACATCCGCAGTAATTTACGTTGGTATACGGATCTTAATATGACTTGAAATTTATAACGTAGTTTCCATTCTAGGACAAATGGAGCTGGTCACAAAACATAACTCAATTCTCAATAATTGTCTCAAATTCAAATATCATTAGAAATTTACAGACGTTTGCTCTGTTTGAAATAAAGTAAGTTTGAAGAAATGGATGATATCCGAGCTATTTCTTTAGTATATTAAAGAGCACATGTGTTTAAAAGGAGGAAAAGTAGATTAAAACGAAAAAAAAACTATTTATATATAATAGTTTATTGTGATAACTCTACAAATTATATTATTAAACAAATAGTTTTGTCTACGACGCAAATTTATTGTTTAAACAAAATCTGTTATGTATGTATTCGACAAATATTTTGTCTTAATTATCTAACCGAACCCAAACTGAAACGCAGTAGGTTGACTGTTTCTTTATCATTAAATAAATCATAACTTGATACAACTTCTTCCTAAATGGTTTAAGGTATACGAGTTTAAGGTATTTCTATGTATAATAGTAATGAATTTGAATTTCGACAGTGAATCGAATTTCGATCTCCTCTTATAAATTATTTTCATTCTACCGCTTTGACAACACAAAGCAAGAATCTGAAAACTTAAACTAAAAAATTTTGTAGGTAGGTAGATTGGATAGATTTTTGTATTCATCACAATTTATTCCTTTTAATTATAATTGCTTCAAATATAAAAGTGCACAAGTGTATTTTGGGTGTGTTATCTGTTGCAGCAAATACTTACCTATTTGCTATCTGTGTGCCACACTATGACATATTTACTGTATCAAAATTGAACAAACAATATTATCATGTAAAATAGTAACAGACAAGTGTAATCCACGTGATGTTGTCACAAGTAGAGTTCTTAAATATTTTTTAGAAGTATGCAGTATTAAATTCTGTTTTTGAAAATATATTTGTTTATTGTAATTTTATTCTGAAACTTTAAAGACTAATACCGCGAATTGACTAGCTTTACTTTTTTTTCTTATTTAAATTCAGCAAAAATTTTGATTACTGCCAAGTCATTTATCATTATGACGATAATGATATCCCTTTATAAGATGATCAGGCTCTGAGGCCAAAGATCGTTAACGGTACTCGGTACTTCCTCGTATAATTTATATGCAAATTTAAAATTAAATTCTCATACTCATAATATCTCATACGTTTATATTAAATGACATAACGTGCCCTTTCTACTCGTGCGACGGGCACGTTCGGTGTTATTTCAGTTTTATTGTAACGATTTAAAAAAGGCATAATAAACCTTTGATTGTTAACGCGAGAGGTGGTGGGATTGATTCTTACCCGAGGAAATTGAAAAATTACATTTTTTCTGGGGTTAAGGTAAAGCGTGGTATTGAATTCCGCCACTAAACGCGCATTGCGTCCAGAATTTGGAAAATGAACAGCGGAGTGTCTTAACATTAGGCTCTAGATTTTTTTTTTTTTATTATAATATGAACCACTAAAATATTCAGATCTTGCCATTTCCTACTTCCTAAAAGCTCGTCGTCTAAATAAAAAGTAGGTGATCTTTAAATAAAATGTCCCACATTGGTTGTTCAATATAAAATTAGAACGTAAATTCACAATAATCAGTTAATTAATACATATTTACAGCACATAATATATTTGAATATAATTAGGTATATAACTATATTCTTATATTTGATTTAATATTGTTAATTACAATTTTTATCATTGTACTATTAATTACTTTTAATTATAAACCAGATTATATATTATACTTTATTTATGTTATTTACCTTAAGTTAGGTATCTTTATTGTTTAGAGGATTTTATCGTAGTAACATTATTTAAAATATCGTCAGTACTGTAATGGATATTTAATTAGGTTTAAATCTTAACGCCAAGTTTTTTTCTATATTTGACTAAAAAAAATCATCTTCACGCTGTAACCCGCACACAGCAGGATAGGCAGAGGGAACCTAGTGTTAAGTCACTCCGTTCCCCACTTTCTGCCGATTTCTGGAGGCATTGCGTATTGAGTGGCAGAACTCAACGCCGTCATTTGCCGCGATACCAGAGCGAAGAAAAATGGAAATATAGACGTAAAGAAATATTTCACTTCTTCGAGTGGGGGTCGAAGGTGGCAACCGTCACGTTACAGTGCACACCTTGTGCCGCTGCGCCACGACGCCCTCTATATTTAACTAGAAATTCTATAAAATATAAAACTATTATATAGAGTTAGACTAACATGGTTTTGTAGAATCACACCACGTATATTTGATAATTTTTCATATAACAACAAAATAATAATCTTGAATCTTGTCCTTTTGTAGCATTTTATAGACCATTGGACCCAAAGGTGAAAGCAATTATGTGATAATTGTCGACATTCCCACACTATCGAGCCCCGTCCTCATCACGCATGCTCTAAGGTCGCAGCTCGTGACTGCGCGCGATCAGTATGCTATGGGCTTTATTATATAGCCATGGAATTTGCAAATAACATTTAATTTACATATGTGTGAATATAGGTAGTTATTTGATTATTTACTTTTTATTTTTTTTTAATTTTAAAATGTTTTTGTTATTCTTATTTATTGTTTCTGTGCATATATATTATAATTTACATAAAATCACCTTGATTTATTTTTTGTAGCAAAGATAACGCTTAAAACTAAAGTTACTAACTTCCTTAAAATTGTTGAATTCCTGTAATATTATATCAAATAATATTTAATTAACGTTATAATTACAAAATATGTAATCGACGCATACCAATATATTTGGTACTCATTAAAAGCTATTTTAAATATTTTTTGTGCAAAGACTGTAAACGGGGCGCGAAACTTGGTCTTAAAATCAACCAAAGCAAGTCAAAGCTCATGAGAGTGGATCAATCCAGTCTTTTTTTTTGAAAACGCATACAATTTGGTTCATAAATTTCGTTGCCAAATTTATATATTTGATTTATATAAATGATATATTTATATAAATGTAAATTTCAATTTGTTTACTCTGGTGACAAGGTAAAGCGATGCGTTAAATTCCACCACTCAACACGCAATGTTTCCAGAATTCGGCGGAAAATGCGGAACGGAGTGTCTTAACACTAGGACCCTCTGCATACCCGATTGTGTGCGGGATTCAGCGTTAAGTTAAAAAAAACCTACAATAGTCATTTTATAAAATTTAATTGTCTGTATTAATTTAGTGTAATAAAAACAGAGTCATGCTATATCATATAATATATAAATGAACGATAATGTTATGATAAATGAAACATGAAAGTCATAACATAGGAATATTTTTACGCAGAAATAATATAAAAATAGAAAAGGTTATGTAAACTATGCATGGAAATATCATACAAAAAGTGATTGTCGTAGCAAATTTATTTTGTGATAAGCTTTAGCCACTTTGAACTTTTCTTGCGACAAGACAATAGTCATAATATATATTTTTTTCATTTCAAGATATGCTATTATCATATATTTAGACAGTCGTGGTACAACGGCACCATATCTGTAAATGCGACATTTGTGGGTTCGATTCTTACTCGGTGCTCTGGGAGGTAGTTAAAATGGGGCCTGGAAATCCGTTACTTGTATCGGATATACGGTGTCGCGGACGTTTTTTTCGAACTAATAAAATTGAATATTTTCTTCGTATAATAAACTGACATATATTTAGCTATTTTTGTATATGTAATGTCTTTAAAAGTGTACGAAAAGTGGGGAACTGGTACCTTAACAATAGGCTCTATCAGCCTACTCTGATACGGCGCGGAGCTAAAAAATATCACACATTACAGCTATCTATCTACATCTGTTACTTCACGTTTTAACCATAACCACGACAAGATATTATATTTAGCAATATCAGAATATCATCCTTAGGGAAATATTTCTTTAATTATTCAATTAAGTATAAAATTATATCCTACTTTTGCAATAAAAACTAACAATATAATAATTTCAGGTAAATTATTGTTAAATCGCTTTCACAACGTAAAATAGGTCTCGGTTATAAAAGCTTCCTTTTCTTTATATTAAATCTACAAAATTTTACAACCTCATTATGTGAAATAAAATATTTATATCATGTAATATATGATATAAAACCTAAAAAATAGGTAAAATATGTACTTTAATTTCAATAAATTTCAAAAGAAGAATTTGATTTCATTTCATTCTACATCATCAGTTTCACGCTGTATCCCGCACACAGCAGGGCAGGCAGAGGGAACCTAGTGTTAAGACACTCCGTTCGCCTTTTTCTGCCGAATTCTGGAGGTACTGTGTGTTGAGTGGCAGAACTCAACGCCGCCCTTTGCATCGACACCAGAGCGAAGAAATCGAAATATAAACGTAAATAAATATTAAGAATTTGATTTAAGTTGTGAAAATGAAAATATTAACTATATCTTTTTAATTTTAGCTATTATTTTCTATTTTTCGCTTAAAATTATTAATCCTATTCCAAAAGATTTCAGTAAAACCTTGAATTGAAAAAAACCCGCATGTCACATGTGCAGTAATAAACTATATAACAAGTGTTTTCTGTGAGGGGAAATTTTCCTTGTATGAATTAATTTCATTATTTCATACAAGTGATCGGAAATATAATATAAACGCGGCTTTAAACAATGTCAAGGCAGATTTTATTTAATTGGTATTCAAATACTTATTTACTCATACAATTCATTTTTCCTTCCAAACTAAATAGCCTTCGACGATCAAGGAAATATTTATTTTGCTTTTTACTCATTTTGGGCATCGTCCACAAATACAGTAGTAATACTACTGACAGAGTGAAAAAAAATATATCACGTGTTATTTCAAGAAAAAGTATTTAATTTAGTATGAAAGAGTTTTTATAGTTTAGGCTCGAAATATTATATAATAATATTTGAACGATACATTCATGTATATTTATATATTATAGCGATAAAAAATCTGTTGAACTTACATAAAGATCTAAACAAATAATCGTAGTAACTTCGTCGCTTATGACTAAATTCTAAAACTAATATTAGCCGTATCTTCCTCGCTATTTAAGAGCAAAAACATTTCGTTGGTTATTTTATAGAATTTTCCTCATCTTTGGATCGGTAGTTCCCCTACTGTTTTAACTTTTATAGCCTGGGCTTGGATTACAAACATACAACAAGGTCTAGTCTAACTATAGAGTATGGCTATAATGTATGACGTGAATTTGAGTTAAATTAAATATAAAACATATTTAAAAATAGGAAAAAGAAATGTATGTTTTTAAAAAGATGTCTATTTTTTACTTGGAATCATAATTTATATATATACTTATATAAATAAAGGCTTTATTATTAAGTATTATATATATATAATACTTAATAATAAAACCTTTTAAAATAGAACAAAAATGTAGGTTAGAGCATCGAAATTTATGAATTTTGTAGGTCAAACTTTACGTGTCTGGGAAAATATTAATTCTATATGTATCTAATATATTACTTAAAACGATACTAGGACAAAATCATTTTTATAATAAATATAAACTTTAATATTTAAAAATATTTTTTATCTACAATGCACAAACAAAAGTCACGCCATAATTTTATTCGTAAATTCGTAATGATTTGTGATTTTACTAACAATTATAACAAAATTTTATCTAGATACACTTCTTTAATGCGTATTTTCGCAACTTTATGATTCCGTAGAACCCATAACCGGAGCTCAGAGTAACATTCCTCGATTTAAGGCGATGCTCACTTCACTGGTCCAGTAATACTTGCACTTGGCAAGGCATAGCAAGTAATAATTTCCTTCCTATCGTATAAATATATTTCATCTATGGCTATAAGCCTTCGTGGGGCAGTGTAGGTGCCTCTCACTGTAAATATGGTGGTGTTGGTTCGATTTCCACTCGAAGAAATGTATTATTTTTATTTCTTTGTCTTGATATTAAGTTATTTCCGTCTATTCAGCCACTTGCTTATAATGAACGTAGTTTATTTAACATTTGCTAATTTAGAGGCCAACCGTGGCGCAAGGGCACGAACGTGCGACTGTAAACGTGACAGGTTGTGGGATCGATTCCTTTTCGACAAAATACCGAGGCAAGGCTCTCAAAACAAACAGAAGTGTCTTAATGGAAACGGAGTGTCTTTACACTAGGTTTCCGGGTCCCCTCTGTTCGGGTAGGGTAAATTTAAAAAAAATTACCTTTCCTTCAAAATTAACCCTCCTTTTATATAGTTTCCTATTTGCTAGCCTTGAACTTGTAACCACTGTAATTTCAACTTCGTGTACGCGTCATTAAGAGTAGTTTAAATTCAATAAATTGTGTAATAGGACGCTGTAACGATACATTTTTGACCCGATGATTCATTTTTATTACGTACGTCACGTTAATGTTTTGTTGGTCCATATTGTTATATAATTTTACCTTGAACTTTATTCACTTAATTTATTCTTAAAAGCTTCTGTTATTGAGAAGTAAGTTGTAAATTCTATCTATTTTACAAGATTATTTTAAATATAAAAAATAGATAGCAATGAATATAATGAAACTTGATTAATGATAAACCCTTTTTAATTCAATTAAATACACAAGTAGGTTCATTATTATGCTAAATTTTGTTGAGAATAGATTTTTTATGAATGGAAAGCAAGCTTATAAACCATAATATCGTTATAATATTATTAATATAAAAATGTGTACAAAAAAAATATTGTAATATATCATTACTATTTTAACCAACTGAACTAACAAAGCAAAAAGACACGTGAAGAACTGCGTTTTGAATATATTTAAGTATATAAAATAATTAAAAATTGAACTAGTATATTTTTAAGAAAATTAACATGTCTAGACAAAAACCGGATAAGCGTCAAAAGAATTTAAGCATGTACAACGCAAATATGTGAGTTAGAATACATGAATAGATTTCTAAATAAGCACTTTGGGAATAATCTAGGTACTTTATATACTATTTGTCGTCTTAATTATATTTTATCTAGTTTTTTATTTAGTTTACTGTAGTTTCTATTAATTAAAATAAAATAAAAATATTAGCAAAAGGTTATTCCACTCTGCAATTCATTCTAATGACATTTAATATATAAAATTGCACATAGATTGAGGCCAGCTATGGCACAGGGGCATAAGCGTGTGACTGTAAATGTGACGGGTTATGGGTTCAATTACCATTTGAGGAAAAAAATATTTAATATTTTCATGAAGGTAAACAGTTTTGAAAAGGCAAAGCATGGCGTTGAGTTCCGTCAAGCAAGGCTTCTAGAATTAAGCGTAAAGCCGGAAGCGAGGTTGCGTAAACTCTAAGTTCCCTCTGTCTACCCTTTTTTTACTTTTGGAAATCCAGAACGGAGATATAAAAACTTTAAATTTTTTATAAATATACAAATATTATAATTTTGGAAGTGGAACTAAAATATAACCACCACACACCGCACACTTCCCACATGCGTCACAACGTCGTCAAATGACATGACAATTACTTGTTTATATAATATACTGCTACTATTTCCTGCTTAATTCCGGGTAACTCTAGTTTATATGCAAGATTTAATCTCGTCAGGGCACAAAAGGATAAGAAACCCTATATCGAAATCCAATTAAATGAGCTTACTTACTTGTGGTTTGGAAGGGTTTGTATTATTTAATGAACAATACTTATTTTATTATGAAATAATGAATGTATTGATTCAATTTCTTTTATCAGCTTATAGGATGGTGAGTTGAGGGAATCTTCTGTGAAGAAGCTTCATTTTCCATTTCCGAGACATTACTTGTTGAGTGGTGAAACCTACAAGAGCGAAGAAATGAAAATGTTCGTAAATAATAATTCATTCCCCCGAGTCTGAATCGAGCACACAACCTTCGCTTACCCGCTTGTGCCACTGAGCCACGACGGTCTCTGTTAAGTGAATTTACTTTAATATCACATATTTGCAAAACTAAATTCTGTAAAGGTATATTATTGTGTATACAAAATTAAATAGTGAATTTTGGATGTGACATATTAAATTGTTCATAAAAAAATTTTGTAAGTAACATTATCTAAAGGAACGGAGTTTCTTAACACTAGGTTCCCTCTACCTTCCCTGCTGTGTGCGGGTTAGAGCGTGAAGCCGATTTTTTTTTATTATAGAGGAAGTAAAAATTATCTTGTATATTTATCACAATACTGTCAGTTTTATTATCGAAAGCGGAAACAGTTAGGCCGGTACTTTATATTTATTTACCATTACAATATTTAATAATATATAATTTGTTTATACAATGATAGATATAATAAAACAAAAAAAATATATTTCAAGCTTTCGTTTTTTATAGTCATAGTTACAGAGATCGATTTTTCGTGTCGAGACAGGAAGTATCCTTTGTAGCGAAATTAGGAAGTTAGTGACTGAGAACAATATTAATGGAGATCGTGTTTTCATAGAAGAAGAATGTGTAATGCAGCGTTCAGTTGCGCCAATCAACCCGAAATATAAATGGCAAAAAGTCTCTGTTCTTTAGAGTAACTTAAATCCACAACTATCGGTTTCTAAAAGATATGTAGGTTTCAAGCACCGTCACACATGAAAACATTTGCAACTCTATATATACTTTGCTATTCCATATTACTTAGCTACTTAAATTACATGTAACCCTTCCCTCCTTGGCTCCCAGGCCATACCCCAAACACGCAGCCGTATTAATGGCTGTCGAATGACACCACAGTCATAAAGGGCAAATGTCTGTCTCTGTTGCCCGGCGCAGGCGCCGGATGAAAGAAATGCACGCGGTTACATGTAAACATACTTAAATAAATGTTTAATTATTTAAGACACAAATTAGAATAATGAAGCGATCGTTAACAAACTATTTAATAGTTTAGCAATTAAGTTTAAAAATAATTGTTCATTAAAAGTAATGTTTGTAAACGAAATATCCCTAGAAATATAAATAATTATTTTAATTGAATCCGGCCTCTGGACTCATTGGCCGACACCTTGACCGCCTTGTTCATTCTTACGTTAATTCTTCCGATTGTGAGAAACTAGATCATTTTCATTTATTTATGATGCCAAAGATAATCAAACTTAAATAACAAATGTCAAAAAATATAAAAAATAAATCTATGTTTAAATTATTTAGCAGCTTTCAATTGACATATTTATCTATTTTAAGATCTAAGATCATGAAAACAATATTTGAATTACTATTAACTCATATAAAAAAGGTATTCTGTACGTTTCAGTTACAAGAATTCGTCTGGTGCAAGTCTGTGCATTATTACATCATACTAAATAAGTATATGACGTTAGAGAATACGTGCGTGCGTGTCTATCATTGCTGAATATATTAACGATATGAACTGAAGATTCAGAGGAGAGTGTCAATGGAGAGCGTGAGATGTAACGGTTCCGGCGACAACCGTCGCTACGCGTGTTGACTTGGCAGCGAGTCACGTGTGTCCTGCATTATTCTATTTATATCGCGTGAAAGGAATGCATCGTTCTTCTTTAATTTACTTTTATTTTATCGAGTATAAATACACTGTTGCGAGATTAGATGTGCATTTATTATAAATAGATTTAGAAAATGATTATTAAATTTCATAGTAAAGCATAAGGGATTTTTGAAATCCCGCATACAGTAGGGTAAGCAGAGGAAACCTAGTGTTAAGACACTCCGTTCCCCATTTTCTGGCGAATTCTTGAGGCAATGCGTGTTGAGTGGCAGAACTCAACTATTTTTTTTAAGATATTACTAATCTTTATATTATAGTTAACGTTTATTAAGATCCATTCATTTTTAGTTATTACTAGTCGATAGATGTACATCCATATTTCTATATACTTATATGTATATCTATGACTCCTAAAGTGTAATTTTTGTATCTTATTTGCTTTGTTCCTTGAGATTATGACTTTTAATAAGTTACTGTAAAATATAAATAACGTACAATTTCTCCTTTTCATTTAATTCAATTAAAATATTTGTAACACTCTGTTTTGTTATATATTAAATAATGCTCTGACAAAAATACACAATCGACGTGTTCTAGAACTAACCAAAATTTGCTTTATCATTGAATTGTTTTTTATCTATAAGAATAGGTTTTATAGTAAAGAAATAAAAAAAGTGAATTGATGCAATTTCCCAGTAAAATTGCACTATGTTTTTTTTGTTTATAAACTTTTTTATTTTCCTCCAAATCTGCGAAACAAAATCACGATCGTCTAAACAGGCGATTTAACGAATTAGTTACACTGTGTTTTTTTAAAGATTGAAGTTCAAATTGAATAAGAATTACGATTTAATTATACCTACCTACTTTAAAATACACCTAATGGATTAAAATTAAATAAAAGTTATTAAAGTTGAAGTTTATTTAAGTTTAATATGAACACGTTTCGATCCGTTGTATGCGTTGCGTTTTCTCTTGCTAATCGTAATTTACAGTAGGGTGCCCATAAAATACTAAATAACAAAATAATGAAAAAAAAAAACTAATTATTATTTATTTTTTGTTTACTTACATTTAAAACTATTAATTCAAAAGGCTAAAACAGCCATCATCAAATACAGTAAAATAAAAGGTTATTGGTTTAGTTTTAGATTAAATACAAATAATAATAATTTTAATTGTATATAAACTGAAAAGTCATTGTTTTACTCGATTCTGCCTGAAGCGAGGTTGTGTGTGTTACAGCACAGCACTGCTATTGTTCCGTGTCGGACAAGGCCGGCTGATGTAATTGTTGGCGGCGGTTGCACCAGACTGCGGTCAATGACCTTGCATGACGCCGACTATCGATAAGTGGAAAACTGGCGAACATCACTAGCGGCCTCGCGCATGCGCGGATAACTGTTCGTGTACACAGAGAGAATATGTAGCGGGTTTCCCTAATTCTAATGTTTATTTACAGCTGTCTAAAGTTATCAAAGTAAGTGGCATGGAGTGGTCAGAGTTATTATTTTGTTTCATTTTTGTGTTTTATTTATCTCACCAAAATAAAGAAAGCACTGGTCAACAAAGTAGTAAAAAGTATTTTGTTTCGTTTTTGTGTGCGTTTCAACTTTAAACACACTACAAATGTAAATAAAAACATGGTATAACCAAATACCAACATTGAAGATATTTAAATATATATTACAATAATAATGAACTATAAATATCTAATATACTATATGTGTACTTTTTGTCAGCTTCACGCTGTATCCCGCACACAGCAGGGTAGGCAGAGGGAATCTCGGTGTTAAGACACTCCGTTCTCCACTTTTTGCCGAATTCTGGAGGCATTGCGTGATTAGTTGCATATATCTTCGTCAAACGGCTCTAATGTACGTTTTTTACGACAATTCAATTTATCATTTCTATGAAATCTAACGTACAAGGTAAACGAAACCGGAAAAAACTTACTGTAGACTAGACAAGCGGTCCTTAGAACTAGCTAGTTATAATTGAAAGTGTTGAACTACTGACGTAATAAATTAACCTGTTACAGCAGACAACACAAATTCTGTTGGGTCAATTATAGGGCAGACTCTGTATATTATGGGATGTCGAATGAATGGTCACAATATAATAACTGTGGACTATAATGAGATGTTAATAAATTGAGGTCATTGTAGTGCAGTGGGACATCGTCTGATAGTATAACTTATAATATACAGGTTATTTTTTATATATTTCTTATATATATATAATATACGCTTGTCATCACAAGACATACACGGCTAAATAGGAGGCATTAATAAAACTCTACTTAATATTGAGTTTAGATTTTCTTATATTAAATTTTTCTGTGTCTAAATAATGTATCAATTATTGAGGTTTACTTAATTTCTATACTAATTAAAACGAACTTACTAAAGCAATATAATCTTTTCATTAGAATGGATAATAAAATATCTTATTGGAATGAATAATAAAATATATTAAAATAATGCCCTAGACATAGTTATAAATTTATTAATGGTCTGTGGACGGTTCATACCAGATATAATACGAAAAATACCGGAATATATTTTTACGTAAAGAGTATTATATAATTAAGTTACACATACATAAATGACTAATGTTATTTCTTTACATATAATACACTGAATATTTAATAATTTACTAAGCTCAAAGTTTCATCTGCATACAGGGTATTTCATTAAACCAAAAATAATAAATATTTCCTTACCTCCCAAATTCAATAGCGGAAAACACGCCGGCAATTATGCTAAAAAAGTTTATACCATATAAAAACTAATGTTTTCGACATTCGTTTTTTTTTATTATTATAAAAAAGTAGTCGATAGATGTACAGATAGCAACAAAAACACGTGAAAGTTAATTGGGTGCGGGTTTCCAATGTGTCACTTCATGCGGCGCCATGGACCAGACGGAGTCTTAACAGCACTGCTGTGTATGGACCTATGATTAAGCTCTCGTAAGACGCCAAGAAATCAATAAATATTTACTGTATCCATAACAACTTCGCTCATACGGTTATAGCATATTGGTAAGAAATGTTTACAGTTTAATTTATTTTCTATATGTAGGTATATACAATATGTAATATTCATTTTACATTAATTATACCAAAATGAGAAGGGCGTATTATAATTAAAATGGCATGACAAATTATTTTTATTCATAACGCTACCGTTACTAAAAAACACTATAATATTTATTATTTGATATACATATATTTTTTTGTCTACAATGTAATGAAGAGAAATGTGGAAGACGTGGTAGAAGAAAGGCATGAAAGGGGATGGAAAAGCAATGAAATATGAATCTATGATTTCATTCACATTAATCATTAACTTTAATTTGCGCGACCTGCGAAAAATAAATATGTAAGGTGATGAGATCGCAATAAAATTTAACGGTGGTGTAATTTTGTAAGACAAGTGTAAGATGACGTTTAGTAAATTTATAGACTTTATTCTAATGGATACAATAACACTATAAGATAATAATATACTAAATAAGTTTAATTTGCACAGGTTGGCGAGCGAGTGAGGCAGCATTTCTACTTAGATTACTTAGTCTGCCTTTATATGAGCGCGGTTACAAAAATTGTAAATCAGTTTAAATTTTATCATAAAATAAATAAAACCGGACAATCGCCTTTTCATTTGTGCCGTGTGATCCCGGCCTAGAATAGGATCATCCTGGTACTGTCGGTGTCGTAAGAGGCGATTGAGGTCGTATGGTCAAGTATAAGAGAACCTATAAGAAACTTTCGATCCCCGCTCACCGCCAAATAGTAGAACTACAGGCTATAATTTCCCTCGGTACCAGAGCGAGAAAATGAAAATACTAAATATTTCATTCCCCCCCGAGTGAAAATTGAACCGACAACCAACGCGTTTACAGTCGCAGGCTTGTACGCGGCGACGCTGTCTCTACTCTCCCATCCACATACGTGTGTTTAAAAAAAGTGTTAAGACTTAATAATCAGGCTCCCAAAATTCATTATCCGCCACTGTTTACTGTATTAATTAAATTATAAACAGTGTTGTCATTTGAAAATTATTTATACCAATAACTTAAAACTACTGTAAAATAAAACCAATGTCCGTCATCATTGTCATTTAATGAATCTGTTATTTACAAAACATTCGGTGGACATTATCAACAACAGCTCGGTCGTGTTCGGCTTGCGAAGCAGCTATCAGTTACAGCTACAAGCGCTTAAAAACTAGCTGAAATAAGTTGCTCACATGAAAACATATCAAAATACAAACAACATTATGAATATATTTTCAATAACAATATGTTAAAGATATTTGTGCATTTCCATATTTCTGAGAAGAATCTCGCAAAATTATTGACAGCTTGTAAAGTAAAATTTGAATATCAATTTTAAATCATACAACGTTAACGTGTAAGCAACTCAGGACGCTTAAACAATACTTTGAGCCAATACTGAAATAAATACACGAACAACTCATTTCTTTATTGAGCCAATCTCGCCAGCTCTAAGCTAGCGGTCGTAATTATTCATTATTTTTTTACATTTATTACAATAAACATGATTGGTGTTTGTTAAATTAAGACTTCTAGTCTGATTTTTAAACAATTTACGTTAACTGATTTCATTACATACTACTGTGCTAGAGGTGACACGCGTGAACAAACGTAGTAGATCCTGATCGAGTATTATATAATACGAAATATATATAATATAAATAATATATATTTCGTAATCGACACATTTCATTATGCAATGATCAAATTGTACGTTTGCATTATATGTGCCTTTATATACAAATAAAAAAATTTGTATAAACACATGAGGACATTATTTATCAAAATGGTATCTTTTTTTTAAATATCTAATAAGTAATATTTTTAATACCATAATTAATAATTTTAAACTATAAAACATACGCACAAACTGGAATCTCTAACATAATTGTCCACCATCGTGTACCTCTAGCATATATTTCTTTGACCTTATCACCACCTAAATACATAGCTCTCATTCTTAAAAACTTAATAACACTTTTGGTTTTTTTTTACATAAAGCTATAACAACAGTTAACGTTACTTAATAACCTTTCGTATATTTCATACAATTTACATTTATATATAGCAGTTCACTTTTAAACTTATTTAAATCAATATAATTCCATTATTCAATAATATTACAGGCTGTTATAAAAGAAACATTTCTTCGTTTTTGCATTTCATCACATAATTTGTTTTCCTATATCTAGAAGTGCCTAGTTCTTCTAACGCTAATTACTTAAAAGCTAAATTATGCAGTATATTGACATAAAAATATATTTTATAGTATAAGTTATATATATAATAGCATTTATGCTGGGTATAAGATAGATCATTTAGTACCAAAAATGTAAAAACTATGATTGTCGTCAATTATAAACAAACGGACTCGGTTCTATACAATATTAGTTAACGTCTGGATACTCTTATACGCAGTATAAATTTACGTGACGTCAAAGGACAATGTAGCTTTACTAATAAATACAATTTTTATATATAAATATGCAAGGAGTATAATATAATAGTTATATAATTAAAATAAATAATAACTAGATCCTTAGGAAGTAAACATCAGTAAATAAGTAATTTTGGAACTGTATTCAAAAAAAAATATATATAATAAAGCCACATTTTAGTCCAACACACAACACTCGTAACTAAGCCACGCTAAATATATTAAAATATGAAACATTTGGATATTGAAAATTGACTGCGTTGCGTTCACTCACTATAATATATCTATTATATTATATATACACATATTGTTCTTAGCGATGGCACACGATCAATTGAACGAAAACCTTATTTGAAGAGTTTAGGACGTTACTTATCTTACATATATATACATAATATGTACCGTTAGAATAACAGTAATCTAACTCTATTTATGTATATACATTGTTTTTATTTGTGAGGCCAAAAACCACAAAAAGAAGACATTTTATAGTTATTTTTCCGTAATACAGGTTCTTTGGGTCAGATCACTATTATTCTAATGATAAGTAATAATATATTTAGTGGCAATTGCAACTTGTAGACATTGACAAAGTATTTAGTTAAACACACAATCATATCATACAGAGTTTAATTAGTTTTTTTTTTGTTAATTGAACGTAGTTATGCATAATAGAGTGGTAGTATCGTTGTAGCTTATTTGCATACGTATAATAATATATTTTTTATTATTGTAATATATTACTTCAAACGATTGGAAATAGGCTTTTTAAATTTCATTTGTTTAAAGTACACAAAAATGTTTGTATAATTTTATAAAGGAAAGTTAAATCCATATTTTGTAATGCCCACGTTTTTAAGTTTCACTTTTGACTTTTAACTTGTCGACCTCTGTTTTAAGTGCTCACAAATCGATATTCTAATATTTAAGCACTTCAATTTATATATTTTATTTAGTTAACTCTTAATATGTGAAATATAAAAAATATATGGCCACTGTAATTAATATTATTTAACCAATTATAATAATTTAATTTGTATGACTACGTTCAATTCAAAGTAGCTAGCCGTTTTAGAAGGTAGTTTCAATAAAATAGTAGAAGTAGGGCCAATAACTATGTTATTATTAACCCTTTTTAGTAAAAAAGCCAAGCTCGAAAGTTCAATCATTAAGCTATATTAAATAAAGAGAAGCTGATTCAGAAAAAAAAAACAGAAAATATCATTAAGAAAAATTGCGTGATTATAATTTTTTTCTATATTCGCTCACGATGTATGTATTTATATAAATTTATATTAGTCTCCATTTTGATCACTATTTTAATACTACACATCAAGATTGATAGAAATGTACAGTTGACATTTGATAAGTTATAATAAATTATATTTAGACGTTAAAATTGTTATACATTCCTAAATATACTTTTTTCTCTAGTGTGAATAGCATTCTAATAAAATATAAAAAAAATTGATGCATTTTCAAATCCAGAAATATATTATCTGTTAAGACCCCATTTATTATACTAACTATACAAGGCCATCCAAAAATTGCTAAATGTCACACAAAATCATAATAAAAAAAACCGCCTAACCGCTGTTTAATTAAACATTTAAAATTGCTGCCAGCTGAGACATAAAAGGGAAAAAATAAATAAAATTATAAAATTCGTGTGACGCTATTCATGGATCGAGCCTCCAAGAACCAATAAAAAAAACTCTTAAGATTTCTATTATCTACTCAATTTAGTGTGTATTTACATTGTGCAACATTTTATATTTACATACAAATATATTTTTATCTGAATTTCTTCAATAATTATGATATAAAACACATGATTTAAAAAATACCATGTTATTGTCCAATTTTAAATAAAACGGGTGTAAATTTAGAATATTATGTTATATTATTATAAATAATGTGTTTGTGTCTTAACATAAGTACTATTGCTCAAGATGATTTAATCTTGTAGTTATTTTAATGTAATTATGAAATATTTATCAATTTTTTCTAAATGGAGACCTGTGAAGTTCTTATTTTTTTTCTTTACTTATGACAAAACTATATAACCTGCTTGCTATTGTATTTTTAGTAAAGCCAGCAAAAAAGAATTTTGAACAAAAATAATTATATATGGCACAATTAATTAAAAGATAACAATAATTCAGACAGTTATTTTAAAAAATCCTTTTGCCGACATAAAAACGTTAAATTTCAATAAATATTTTATGTTCACATACAGCGGATATCCGTATATAAGCAATTATTTTGATTATGCAATTAAAAATATGTACGTGGGCGAAAACGTTCTTGAACCATATATTTTAATATTATATATATATAAACACTACAACATGAATTATTGATATTGCAAAGTATTTGACAATATTATTATTTTGTTGTTAATTCTTACTATAATTACATTATAATATATTTGATTCACACAGTTCCTTATATTTAGTACCTAAGCTAAGATTGTTACATAACACTTTAATAATAAAAGCAAATTATATATTCAAATAAATGTAATACTTTATATTTTTGAACACGTTTATATATAATTGCTTCTTGGTACGAGGTTCATTTCCAACAAAGCATCTACGATATTTTTTATATTTTCAATATGGTATACTTTTTATTTGACAATTGAAATATTCCTCAATATGAGATCATGTTATATTTTGTTATATTATGAAAGTGTTCATTGTTTTTGTATGCACCTTAACTATATACAATCTTCATTGTATAATTTACATTCGTCTAAATAACCGTTCACAGCACTTCAGGCTAATTGGCATTAAATTTAATAATATATTTAACAAAAAAAATATTATTACTACGAGTAATTAAATATATATGTATTATTAATTATATACCAATTTAATTTAAATAATAATATAAAGAAATCAGTAATATCATTAATTTTAATGCCTCTCATTTTAGAAATATATAATAACAGTAATATTTTGACTAAAACTCATTGAAGAATAAAAATGTAATTTAAATTTATTCAAATAAGTACCCTATTAAGTTCGCCTTAATCTATCATTTCACAAAATAGAGAAAACTCGCCATATTGTTTAAATAAATTATATGATAACGTAATATATATACATAGTTATATATTTAATATAATAAATATAAGTAAGAAATTTATATATAACATATAACATTTTTTTTAATAATAATGACATAATAATGTCAGTGACAAGAACAAGTTGATTTTCGTCATGAAGAGGTTGACTATTTAAATAATATTAAGAAATACCTGAGGATGTTACTTCAAAATTGAGCCACTAAATAGACAACAGCTTATATGATAGCTCATCGAGCGGTAGATGCGTGTGGGAGGGGGAGGGCGGAGAGATGAGGGTTTTCTCCCGTTTTCTTTCTAGAACAGTTCATCGAATAGTAAATGATTGGAAGATTGATAACTTTATTAGACCAGTGATTGCTCAGAGAACTCATTATGAAGAGAAGATGGAATGGATGGAAGAAGCAAAGGTTGCTCACTTCATTATGTTATATATATATGTAAGAGCTAATCATTTATTTACTTTCAGAGCTCTCTAAGCGACGGACACGACTAAAAAAGGGCAAGGGCTTCTCCCTTACAGACAAACAACTTCGAGAGCGTTTCAAGTTCCGTACATAAGTGGAAAGGGCCAAGGGTTTCTCTCTCAAAATACACTTTTCATTCTCATTTCGAGAGCTTACAAACATGTTAGAAGGGCAGCGGTTTAATATGTTTTTGAGGGATCTTAAAGTACACTTAGCTATTCGAAGAGGAGTAGGAGAAGGCAGTTCAAAATCAAATCAATGATAAATGGGTTAGTAGAGTGATGATGTAGTTTGGTGAAGTTTTAAGGGGAGTTGAAGGGCTTAATATGTTTTGAAGAGATTTTAACACACTAAGCCACTACAAGAGGTATTCAAGGTCTCACAAGGCGCCTCACAGCACGCTCTCCCGCTGCGAGAGGTCTGGGTTGGGCGAGGGGGGCGAGGGCGGGTCGTCAGGCGAGGCAGCCGTGCGCGTGATGGCGGGCGGCGAGGCGAGGCGGTGCCCCATCGTGATGGGCGTGTCGTCAGGGTCGTCTTCCTCCAGGTCCTCGTCGATGGGCGTCAGGATGTCGAGAGGTGGTGGGATCTCTTCTGGTTTTCTGTTGGGGTGATAGATTAAGGGATTATTTTTTTAGCTTTGTGATGTTCACCGTATATAGCAGATTAGGCAGAGGAATCTATGCGTTAATACATTTGATTCCCCACGCACCGCGCAATTTCTCAAATGTGTGTTCACAAATTGATCACCCTGGTACTGTCGGTGTCGTAAGAGGCGAATAAAGTACGTGGTAGAGTCACGTCGTCAGTAATGGCAACACGCATGGGCAGACTCGACCGGATTAATACCACCCCCGGCATTTAAAACCGGCGTGAAGTAGTGGCTTTTGCCACTGCTTTTCGCATTAGGTAATGCCGGGCTCCGGCGCCCAACCCCACCCTAAAGGCCGGCAACGCACCTGTGACTCCTCTGGTCTTGCATGGGATCGTGGGCGGCGGTGATCACTTACCATCAGGTGACCCGAACGTTCGTTTGTCGTGTCCTTTACCATTTAAAAAAAAATCTACGTGATTTGCCTTAAAAGACTTTTTCTTTTAAAATCTAAAATCTTCGACCAGAGCGAATAAATTGAATTAAATCACACAACTGTACAGTCAGACGCTATGCACCAATAAATTTGTTCGTTTATTCATTTATGTAATTTGAATATATAATACATTTTAAATGAAAATTAAAATAGTTCAAATATGCTTACTACTATTAAAAAATTAAACGCACGCTGTGATTTATGAATTTAACTTCCACTTACAATATTATTTTTAAATAAAAGCGATTTCTTAATATACTCAGATGAAAAGGCTAAATGATAGACTGTCGAAAAACCAGTTAATTTGTTTCTTGCAACGTCTAGAAAGAAATAAACAAAAATATGCTACTAGACAGATATTATGGATCTTATTGTATAAAAAATTATGAGTGTACAAATGAAAACAGATGTACAAACGAAGTATCAAAACTGTGTTATTTGTTTTACTCTGTGTCTCGCACATAACAATATACGTTGGGCACTCACCGACGAAACATAGGCGCTGCAAACGAAGTCAACGTGGCCGCGAGGAAGAACGCCGCAGCCATATAAAATGAAGCGTCGTAGTTATCCGTAGCGTCGTACACCGCGCCCGCGAGGGGCGACCCCACAATGGCGGCCGCGCCTCGGAACAGGATCAGAAGGCCAAACGCGTTGGTTAATTTATCTAGGCCGAGCAGGTCCACAAGGATGATTGATGTAAGCGAGATGTAGCCGGCTGTGAATGGAGAAGGTTTTTTGTGTTATAGTAAATTTCTTTTTAGAATGGAAGTTTCACGTATAGTACGTAGTAGGCAGATACAACGTAGTGATATGTCACACACAACGCTTGCTGATGTCAATCCGACGATGAATGATTGGGTACATACATTTATATAATCAGATAAACCTTAGATATTTAAACTCAAATATAATCATATTTTAACCTAAGCATGTTATGTATTATAAACTCTTAATACTTACATATAGCAAAACCAAAAGCAATGGCGACGGCGACGTAAGAGGCGTAAGAGCTGCAGAATGGAGTAAGCGCTACGGAAATCTGTTGAGCAAATATTTTTTATTTTTTTTTAGCTTCACGTTTACTGCATAGTGGAATAGGAAAAGAGAACCTAATGTTATTATAAATTATCAAAACAAGTTTACAAAATTTGATATGTACCTAATTTCTAAACGAATAAAACGATTTGGATAAGCTTCTAAGGCTAGACTCGGAAAGGGGCAAAATTTTTATAAAGTATGTTTTATATATGTAATTAGTTATTATTCGAGAACTTTGTAATAGAATCCTTCCTTTTAAACTTTCTGCCTGTTGTACAGTAGTAGCGAGATGGATGGCATAACTTAACGCCGCGTTGTATTTTTGTAATTAGACAAAATTAATTTAAAAAAGTAAAATTAAGTGCATACCGTGGCAATGACTAGACATATATTATTTAGTAGAAGAGAGTCCATCCAAGGAAAATCTGCGACCCATCCGCATCCGATACGGCCTATTGTGTTCGTGATACCGATTATTGATAACAGGAATGATGCTTTGGAGTGTTCAACGCCCTGTTACATAGAAAAAATAAAATTAATTAAAAAAAACAGCCTCACAGCAGGGTAGCCAGGGGAAATTCAGTGTTAATATAATAATCATACCAAGTGGTATATACCTATTACCAAACCTATAACCACCGTGTTTATAATTAGCACTTTGGTCTACAGCGCCACGACGGCATGAATTAACAAAAGGTTCAAAAAATAGAATATAGGTAATGAGATGATTAAGAGAAATGTAATGTTCTGTTTGTTTCTGTGAGCAAGATTTGAAACTAAAATCGTCGTGTTCAGTCCGTTGTAACAAACACAACGACAAAATATTCAACTACACTGCAATAATTTTTATATTTTTATATTAAATGTAATATACGGGTGTGTTTTCGATAGTTCACAAAGGTAAACGCGGTTGTACAGTTGAGCACATGTAAATGCAGCGTGTTAGAGTCAAATCTCACTCACACACACAATGAAACACACAACCACGTACATGTGTACGGGTGTGACTGTGTAGCTAATATTAGAGTATATATGTCTTTGCTTTTATTTTAGCAAAGACATATATACTCTATCTGTATATACATACAGATAACAGCACACAATCGCGCCACGGCGATCACCCTGGTCTACTTGCACATGCGTGTGTGCGTGTACTCACATTGAGGCTGGCCGCGTCCACGATGTAGACGAAGGGCACGTAGAGCCCGGCCATGCCGAACACGTTCGACACGCCGATGAGCATGAAGGCGGGGTCACGCAGCAGCGTCACGTCCAGCATCGATGACAGTGCCGACTTGAATGACTCGGGCAACGAGAGGCACGGGCAGAGGTCATATTCTGAACACAAATTTTATACTTTTTTTAGCAACCATAATAAATAACAATAATGGCAATTTTGTATACATCAAATTTACTCAATATATTTTCCTCTGCTCACCCTGCTATATGCGCACAGCGCGAAGTTAAACAAAATAACTTACGTTCCGTTCTCTCCAGTTCACCAGCTTGCCTGCTCTGTGGAAGACTTAAAACGGAGTTCCTATAGCCTTGCAATGATTTTTGACTCTGATATTGGGGCAGGTTTATAACTGATCCGGAATAGAAGATATCTTTTCTAGACATAGGTCGAACCATTCTAGATGGTTCTCGTGCTGCAGCCACTGATAATTTTGAGTTGTAAACTCCACTTTCTGCATCCATCTGTTATACCAAAGAAGAACACAACACAATAATTAAATAATTATCATCAAATTAATATAAAATAAAAGTAATATTGAAATAAAAAAAAAACCAGTCTACTACTAACATCATTACGATGACTGCTTATTGAAGTTTTGGACGTAGCCTTGATAGCTGCTAAGGACGGTTTAAATCTGAAATTATAAATTTACATACTTAAAATCAATTACATTTCTAACACATTAAAAGTAAGTAAAATTGGACTATAAATCATCTATTTTAAGTATTAGATTAAGTTACTAAAAAAAAGTCAAACATAAATCTACCAATACTGAGGCCATATAATACATAAATAAAATTTGACATAATTGATAAAAATTATAAAAAACATACTAAATGTATATTAGCCCAAGCGTGATATATATCAACCAAAACCAAATAATAAATAATTATGTATTACTTTAAATACTTAAGACGATAATTCGAATATTGACATTTCAATCCCTTATTACTGTCAATGTCATGCAGAATAAATTTGAGCCACCATAAATAAATTAATATCATTAAAAAATAACTTTTTTTATATAAATTCCATTATTTACAACTAAAATTCAATCGCAATCCCTTGCTAAAAACCAAGCCGTCCTCAAACTTTCCACCACCAAATAATAAAAATAACTTAAATACCTATCATTACTCTTATTATCGTTTTTGTCTTTCTCTAACTTTTCTGACCTATCAGCTGAACTGTGTTTCCTTTGGCGGTCAAAGAAGGGCACGGAGCCGTTCTTCGGCAGTCCCGGGGCGTGCACACTGAACGCGGGGGACGAAACGTTGCGCGATATCTGTTGGGCAGTCGCTGATCCGTTTTCACTCTGAAATTTAATTTTTTTATGTTTTGTTATGGGTGAATGGAGTATTTTTATAGCCGCTAATAGCAGGATAGACAGATGGAACCTAGTTTTGAAGACATTTCAATCCCCATTTTTATCCCCGGTGACTGACGGAATTCAACTCCGCACCTTGTTTCGCTGGTGAAATGAAAATAGTTAGTTTCCCTGATACGGGATTGAACCCACGATCAACACGTTTACAATCACTATCGCTACGAGAAAGTGCAATATATTTAAAAATTACCTTTTTCTTGTCACCATTATCATCAACTTTCGCTTCAGTGATGGTGGGTAAAGTAGGTACCGTGGGTACACCGGGCATGTTAGGTATAGTGGGTACTCGAGCTAAAGCTTCCAAATTTAATGAAGAATGTACTCCAGGATCTATGTTTAAAGGTGCCTGAAATATCAATTAAATATTTAAATCTGAAAGAAGAGCTTTTTACTGTATTGTAGCAGGACAGTGTTCAGAGTAAATGTTTATAATTACATTATTTAAAATTTTATAATTTCAATTGTCTATATACTACCTTCATTCTTTTCTCCATAGTACCATCAGGTAGTTGCACCACAAAGTAAGAACCTCCTATCGACCCTCTTTCCATTTGCAATCTTTTCTCTTCAGCCATACGTTGTAGCAGCGGCTTTTCTCCTGATGTCTGTAGAGTGTATACATATTCTATAGAGTATTAATCAAAAAGGACGATTTAACAATAGAAAAATTACAATTTCTCAGAAATGTTATTTACGTATATTAATTACAACAATATTAAAAGTAAATAATTTCATGTCTCCATGCCGGTACTCAATGCTGCGATGTCTTGTTAAGTGACTGTGGAAATCAAATATTTTTTTCCCTCGATAGAGAATCGAACTCGTTACACATTGTGTCGATACGTTATGACGACCTAAATTTTCTTTCTAAATAAAGAATATTTAGTTTTTTTACAATATATTTTTATTGAAACTAAAATTACTTGATATTCTCATTTTATGTTTACTAAAATACAAGGTTAGAACAGCTGAAATGCATATATTGAACCGAATGCAGCACTGAATGTTATCTAAATAAACGCTTCTAAATTTAATTCACTGTTTGTCTATATGACCAGTAAGAGGGCAATATTTTAATGTTATTAAATTATATTTAATAGATAGTAATAGTATAAAATTAAATTAAAATATTGTGAAATTATGTTAATGTAAGATACATATATATTTTATAAAGTGTCGTGATATATATATATGTATAACATGAGTATGTAAGTAGTTTATCTTATGTTTATTTTATGCGTGGAACGTAAATCATTATTGCAATACAGTAACGTCAATCATGTATGTATGTAAATATGAAAGCAATTATGATTATAAATGGAAACTTCTTTATTTGATTCTTATTTTTTTTATTGATAAGACACTCTGTTACTGCTCGACACAAGAAGAAATGAAAATATTAAATATTTCATTACCTCGAGTGGGAACGAACCGACAGCCTATCTCGTTTATAGTCACACACTTGTGCGCTTGTATCACTAGTCGCCTATTTATTTTACTAGTTGACATAATTTATATACACAAAGAAAAATCTAGGTTTTTGAACGACTGCCAACTGAATAGGTAATATGAATTAATATGTTCGTATTAAGGCAATCCCTCCCAGATAGAAGCACGTGCAGTAATCCTATTTAATATGGACGAGGCCCACAGTATTTACATTCACATACTGCCACGTGCACACACTCCCGACTATTTTTAACCAATTACGCGCGAGCGGTGCATGGCGCCTATTTATAAATGTACCATAAATCAACTTATTATACTTTCGTATTTTTCCATATAAATATCCGTTTATAAAACTCTAAATTATTTTTATACAGCTATGGTTAGTAAAAGTACAATTATTAATTAAATTGTAAATCCCCGAAGATAGCAGGGGGGGTTTTACGTGTGTCTGTGTGTCAATCTGTGTCATTGTATAAAGAAAATATATTCAACCATTTAAAGATTATCAGCTCTCTTCTAGTTGTTTGTTTAATCTGTAGAACTTTTGTGTCGGAGATTTATAATTATCAATTATATGTTGCTTCATGAATCATAGTTTTTAGTAATATAACTAGTGCATACGTACTTTGGGGTACACCAGCGGCCTCATCAAAGCTCCGAAGACAGCACAATTCAATATCAATCCAGCCAGCAGAAGATTTGCATTCTGCCATGAACCGAATTCGTTCAACAGAACGGAAGCTAAGGGTGCGAAACTGAAAGTTCCAACTCCTGAGCCACAAACTGCTATACCTGTTGCTAGCGAGCGTCGGGTCTCGAAGTAATACCCAACGGCTACTACGGACGGTAAATAGATCATTCCGAAACCGATGCCTGTAACAAACTTTTATTGTTAGCATAATATTTCGATATTATATGTTATAATAAAAAAAAATCAAATAAATTAATTGAATAATTATATTGACTAGATGATTGACTGAAAATGTAAAAATTTAAATATTTATATATATTATTTTTTTAAATTGTATAATCTGTATAAACTCTCAGCAAAATTTATTATATATACTAATATTATCCTTCTTTAATAATCATAGTAGTAACCTAGTATCACGTGCTAAAAGCTTAGCTTCTACACAGCGATGATACATCGGCTAGAAATCTAACCAATCAAAACATGTCACCCACTTGCCCCCGCAATATTTGACACTGGGTAATTTGCTCAATGACTTCGATCCCAACTCTTTGAGTTTGTGGCAATAAACTAAGACGGCTATTACAATTACGTCTCTTGAATTCCACGACCTCGACATCAATCAGAACGCTCTATTACCGAAATCAGAATAAATTGTTACTGAGTATATACTTACATGACATATTTACATTCTTCTAGAACTACTTAATCATAGAGCGAAATCAATTAAACATGGTGAAAATTATATACATATTTGATAAGACTCCATAAACATTATTTAATTTTAATAATGTAATAAAACAGATAAATTTAGTATTGATATATACACAATATATATAAAATACAAATTCTGGAATATGATAACGATGAGTCAGTGTTTGCGGCCCACAAATTGTATTGAAACCAAACAAAGGATTCCGAGTGTTGGAAGGGGGTCATCAGCATTAAACTAATATATGCGTCACTATCCGGTAAGCAATATGTTAATATTTTACGAAAACAGACAACACATATGGTTTAAAAAGTGAAAAAAAAAACAATCTCTAAAAATATTAAAGTAAAAATTATTCTATTTGTGCCGTTGGATTTTTTGGGAAGTTATAAAAAAAAGTTTGAATAAAATAACAAAAGCACATTCCTGCAACCTTGAATATATAATCTTTGTTTAAAGACGGACCAAATAAACTTCTGGCAACTTATAAACAAAGGAAATTCTTTGAAAAAGCCTTCGGAGTTTTATATTTTTCATGCCTTGTCTTCGCAACACTTCCTGGGCGTAGAAATTTTTTTAGAAAGATATATGATATTACCTATACGTAATTTCAGAAATTACTACTTATTAAAACGATCTTACCGATCATAAATATATGGGTATAATTCAGATCTTCTCAATGCTCAAGAAATATTATATAAGAAGTAAAAGATGACAAATTTGTAGTTGCTATGAAATAAACTTAGTCGATGATTTCACCAACGGATCGGGCATTTCGAGTAAAACCACTTTGAGTCTAAACTCAAAGGTGAGAATTACCGCTAATGTAATTCAGGAATGTTTATTCAAAGATATTGACATTGACGTATTATTTGCTACTCGTTTACTCGATATATTTGAATTTATTTGGAAAATAAATACACAAATCGAATGCTATTTAATATTATAAATGAAAAATTTAACTCTGTATATTTACTTCAAAATACTTTGAAATTTTCACATTATTTGGTATATGCGAATTGAGTCCACTAAAAATCAAAATTTAAATAAATATTTTCAAAAAACTTATATCTAATTATAATATTAAAAACCTAAAGTACAGTCTTAATACATATTATCTTATTATTTACTGTAATGCACTTACTTATATTTACATGTATTGCATACATGATACACTGTACAAATAGACAGATAATGGTTAAAGACAATATTTACTGATTGACATACAAGAATAGTTCAATCAACTGTAAATCTCTTTGTTATCAATTCATAATATAGATATAGCACCATTTGAAACAAGGCGCCGGATCGTCTACAGTCTGTGGCAATAAGCCAAATCTAATATAACCTTGAAATTCATCAGTAACTATATAAAACTAATAAAATACTTATAAAACTTACAGGAGTATAGAATATGTGTATTTCTTATAAAATTACAATATGAGATAGTTTAAAATTAAACCTGATAGTTTATAGCCGGTGGTTAGAGTATCGATCGTTCCCAAGAATTCCAGTAAACGTATCATCAGAAAGGGCAATTAGGAAAAGCCAAAGTACTAAATTGCATGCGGGGTGGCATATGAATAATTCACATTAATAACCCTTCTAGGGTCGGATTGGAAAACCCGCTTTCACTAATTCTCAGAGGACAGTATACGGACAGTTCTCATTCTGCTTTGTTTACCGCTTGACTGGCATCCGTCCAATATTCGCACACGGTCTGTTGCCACCAATTTCAGCAAATACAGAACAAAGAAGTTTTAATTCACTGTTTTGTTTTCATTAGTAACTATTTAAATCCAAAATAAAAAATATCATTAAAATTTTAAATAATTTTTGAGAAAGATTGCTGCGTGTTTGTAAATATTCCGAGGCCATTGACAAACAGAATATAAGATCACGTTTTCTCTGAAGCCCTTCGTCTATTTCTGAATACATATATATGATCCCGATCGTTTGTGGATTCTGTCCGCACTTTTGAATTTATTAGATCGGCGCATAACGAACTTCCATTTGTTTGATTGTAAAAAGATATAAAAGATTTTTAAAAGGAAAAAAATATATTAAAAGGACATTATACTTTAGTTGCGGCGTTGAGTTCTGCCACTCAACACGCAATACCTCCAGAATTCGGCAGAAAGTGGGGACTAATACTAGTGGGGTATTAATATAAAGTATTTAACGATTACATCATACCTTGGCAAAAACCGTATCATATAAGCACAGTACAGCCTTCAAACTCATTTCGTTTCTTTCCCTAAATTACTTAAGGATAATAACTATAAATTGGTGTGGAAAATTTATGAAGCCTTTTTATAGGTTTTATTGCTCGGTGCCATAGCTCTTTACTTTACCCTCTGCCCACGCACTTCTTTTTTGACACAAAAATATTTATGCTGTAGGTACCTCTCAAATCTTTTAATCGTGTTATAAATACAAAATATAACTGACTGGAGAGCATGTTTTGGTATATTTTGTATAGGTAAATCTGTTTTTAGAGAAGTTCATAATAGGTATATTTATGCATTCAAAACGCAACTTTAAAATAAATTTATTAATAAAAATTTGCATAAGTATATAGCCGCTATATTACACCGTCAACTTGAAATTGGCAGCCAAAGTGCATATCTACCTACTTAATAAATTGTAAGTTATTATTATGTCAAGGCTTAAGACTTAACAGGCAACACTAATAGATGTAACGCGGTCATGTTCGCAATTTAACACGACTTTTCCTTAAAACCCTTTAAATATAATGTTTTACGACTGTGGAAACATAATACTATCTAAAATTTAACTTGAAAGAAAGAAAGAAAGAAAGAAAAATTTAATTTAATTTAAAAGTAACTGCTGCGTCTTTAATATATTGTAATTATAAAGAATAAAACAGCAACAAACTCAATATAAGAAATTAGATTATATGCTTAATTTTTTTAACGTCAAAAATATCACCAGTTCACTAAAGTTTCACTCAGACCGACTTTTAATCAGCGGGACTTTTTTTATCAATTATATACAAATATACATTTAATTATTTGTAATAGCAGATTCCTGTTGTAATGTTAACAATAAAAGACAGCTTCGCAGTGACTTACCTCCAATAAGTCCATACGTAATCATCATGACAGTAACGCTTTTACTGAACGTGGAAAGTACGAATGCTGCGGTCGCGACCAGCGACCCTGCGACGCATACCGCTCGACACCCGAATTTGTTACATAGCGCGGATACCACGGGACCTGAAAATATGAAAGGAATGCTTTAATTCATAGTTTTTATGTACGAAATTTGTATGAATATTTCAGTTGAAATAAAAGAAAAAAAACTCTAGACGCAGTGCATGTCAACTGACGTAACTCAACGCAGCGCTTTGCCTCGACTCCAGAGCGAAGAAAAGAGAATATAAATTTGTATAAATATTTCATTTCCTCGAGTGCCAGTCGAACCCACAACTAGTCGCGTTTACAGTCACACATCTGTGCCCCTGCGCCACGACCGGCCTCTATACATAAGTAACCGTCTGCTTATATGTTAGCACTGTAAATATATACATAATCGTATATGTTGTAATCTGAGACGACGACGACATGCAATATTGTACATGGACTGTAAGATTATACCAAGACGAAGTTTATCCGTAAGTAAAAATATATCAAAGAATAAGTATTTATAAAACGAAATGGACAATGGAATGTAAAAGAATGAAAAATAGCAGACATAGTAATTTTAAAAAAATGGTTAATAATTGTGATTTTATTAAAGAAACATTCTTGTAAATGCTAATATAATAGGTGCCTATAAGAGATTAGAAGTGAAGGTTTAAGTACTGAGATTATTAATAGTATTTAATAAAAATCTACTTCACGTTGTATCCCGCTCAGAGGAGGGTAGACAGAGGGAATCTAGTGTTATGACACTCCGTTTCCCACTTTCTGCAGAATTCTAGAGGCATTACGTGTTCAGTGGCTTTTCATTTGCCTCCACACCAAAGCGAAGAAATATAAACTTAAATAATAATACTTAAATAAATATTTCACTTCCTCGAGTGGGGATCGAACCCACAACCGTCGCGTTTCAGTCACACCCTTGTGCGGCTGCACCACGACGGCCTCATATTTAATAGCAAACTAAAATGTCTTCTAATAACTCTAGTCCTTGTCCTAAAACCTAAATAATCTGTTAGTCAGACAGATTACACTTGCGCATAAGTTAACTAAGAATCGCCACCAAAGCAGTTCAAGGAATCTACTTTTTATTAGTTATATCAATTATGTACTAAACAGTAATATCGATATATTAACATATTATAATTAAGAATATAAAAATATATTATAATTATTTATTATATAAAATGTACATAATATTTACAGCGAGTGATAAAAAGACATACTTAATTTGCATCGATCAAGGAGTGTTTGCAAAATGCGAATGAGACGATCGACGATAAAGGAAGTGAAGACGATGTACAAATATATTGAGATATGGAAGATTTGACATATATGTGTAGTTATATAATTCCGATTTGGAGCGAAGCGAGTAAAAGCTTGAATTCATATAGACGATTAAGTCCTATGTTATTTGTGAGCATAGGATAGCCGACAAAAGCACATATTATGTACATTTTGCAAATAAGTATATTTCGCAGGTTCAAAGCTCAAAATTGTGAGTTATTGCGAAACCCGATGTATGTGGATATTATTATAAATAAAAATAGTATCATATTATATCGCTTATACGATTTATGAAATGACACGTGTATCATTTTATAAAGCATATAAGGCAAATAATATGATATGATTTTTATTTATAATAATATCCACATACATCCGGTTAAGCAATAATCCGTTTGCAATTCGGCTATTTTACTTCTATTATGAATAGAAGCAAAGTAGAATTACTAAACTGAATAATAAATGATACAAAAGTGTGAAACATATCCACTGTGACTTTTTAATGGACGGTTTTTCTCTTACTTAAATTACAAGGTGCTATTAGGTTTTCAACGCTATTTTAATTTTAATTGCAATCATAAATACTATTCAATTAACTGTTAAAATATTATTAAATTTACCGAACTTTTTAACGAAATTTCAATCGATCACATGATTGCGCCACTCATGATGTAAACATTCAATTAGCGCTTCTCGATGTCCAAGTCAGGATTGCATTAAAATTTGTAGAATTCATTTTTATAATAGGCTACTTTTTATTAGGAAACCATTTCACTAAAAAAATATTAATTATTATATAATTTGTATAAATTAAAACAATTGTAACCACATTGAATGTAGGTCGAATGCCACTCAGAGCTTGTGGTTGAAAAATTGTCACCATACAATCGATTCAACTCTTAAGTGTGAGTCGAGTATAAGATGATCCAGAATCGGCGACGACAAACGATAAAGACGTCTAATATTTTATGGGCAGTAAAAGTAAATTACAATATACCATCGAATGGTCTCCACTGACGCCATAGTGACAAAACTAACTAGACAAAAAATAACGTGGTGGTTCGGGGTGTAAATCCATTCTGGAGATATTTGTATAAGCTATTAAAGTTGCGATAACGTCCTACACTTCAAGCAAAGAATTTTATGAGAATTATAGAAAAAATAAGTTCAGTAAAATTATGTTATTTCGAAAATTTCTTTACAGTCCTCGATTTCTCTATTTTTAGATGTGCAAAATAATAACAAAAATTGTAAATCATACGAAATTCTACGGTAATTGCATTCTCCCTGCGTTACAAATTGGTGATGAACGCCATGACATGTATGGGTAAGTAGATATATAAAAACACAGTTTACGTTACAACAAAATAATATGAATAGCAAATGCCATATAAGCATGTAATAATTGCTTTTACTTATCAAAGCTGAGAGTGAACTAACCTTTATTTGGGTTATATGCATGCTATCTTGCAAAACTTCGAAACATCGATATATTGTTTTAAATGTAAATAAAGTTATCGAATTACATGATGTCAGATATTTTAAGGATGTCACAATAAATACCTACAATTTATAATATGTATTCAAGAAAAATTAAATAATTCAATAAGATCGGTGGTAGTAAGAAATGATACGTGCTTGTTTTTTCTTATCGAATAATTTTTTATATATTAAAATAATTAGTCAAAGCTTAGAGGCCGTCGTGGCGCAGTGGCATAAGGATGTGCCTGTAACGCTACGGCTGTGGGTTAGATTCCCACTCGAGGAAGCCAAATATTTATTTACGTTTATATCTCCATTTTCTTCGCTCTGATGTCGAGGCAAAGCGCGGCGTTGAGTTCTACCACTCAACATGCAGTGCCCCCAGAATTCGGCAGAAAGTATGGGAGTGTCTTAACACCGAGGTTCCCTCTGCCTACCCTGCTGTATACGGGATACAGCGTGAAGTTGAAAAAAAACTAGCCAACCTCAGTAACATTCAAATATATAATTAATCTATAGACAATGGACTATACAATACAAAAACTGAGATTTCCTTAGAACATGTTCCTGAGATTAACATGTTTAACCAAAGAAACTCTCCAGCTTAATCATATTAGTACAGTTGCCAATTACGCAATTATGATTGCAACTTTTATCAAATATTTATTATCATCATTTATTTATCATTTATTCATCTTTTTATCATTTATCTTTTGGTTTTAGTTGTTAGGTAGGTTATCATTTATCAGTTATTTTATGTGATAAATATATTTTTTTAGATTATATTTCATATCTGTTATGACCATGAAAATACTTGTCGTGGTTTAACACAAACATAATCAATCGTGTTTTATTTATCGTCAAAGTTAAAATTAGATACAGATTTCTATAAAAAGATTCATTCAATTACGTTAATACAGAAAAAAAATTAAAGAACACATGAAAAAACTACACAAGAAAAAACTAATATATACTTATAGCTATAAAACAAATGGCAGTGTCAGTTAATTAGAAAATTCTAAGAACAATTAGTACGCTGTTACATGTACATCAATGGTGAGTAAGACACATAGGTATCAATAAAACAACATAGATAAGTTGCATGTGTTTAACGTATGGACGCAGTCTCGCAGTGGACAACGTGACCAGAATTCATAGGAAACAGACGACCGGAATAAATTGACGGACATGAAAACGAGGTCTACAAGTACTCTATACATTTTATCTACTTTGCATAGTATATTATCTAAAATCTTATAGAAAAATCTCAAAAATATTCAATTATTACGTATACGACAACAATAATTCATTTATATTTCACTGATAAAAAAATAATTGAATTTATATTATCAATTTGTATCTAAATTATACCTATATGTATATCTTTGTGATTAATGTTTTGTGTTGAAAATTCCCTTTGTTTTGTGTTTCACTAAATTACATATGTATTAGAAGTAAATTGTGATTAAACATAAATACCACTCGTGACGTATAAAAAATAAAAGTTTTTTTATGCAAGAACAAGTTTGAAGTTTAGAGGCTGTCGTGGCGCAGTGGCACAAGAGTGCCGCCCGCAAACGCGACAGTTGTGGGTTTGATTCCCACTCGAAGAAGTGAAATATTTATTTACGTTTATATTTCCATTTTTCTTCGCTCTGGTGTCGAGGCAAAGCGCGGCGTTGAGTTCTGCCACTCAACGACTCCAGAATTCGGCAGAAAGTGGGGAACGGAGTGTCTTAACACCGAAGTTCCCTAACCTGCTGTGTGCGAGATACAGCGTGAAGCTATAAAAAAAAAACAAGTTTGAAAGACTTACCGGCTGCAAGATAAACACCAGATAACAAGCTTCCAACCCACGCCACAGTTCCTTTTCCCTCTCCAAAGTATCCTACCAACTCAGGCAGAAATATACCAAAAGTATATGCTATGCCATCAACTATCAAGTTACACATAAAAGAAGCGAAGACCACCACCCAGCCGTAGCCACCGTCTGGTGGAGGAGGTAGATCATATTCGTAGGCCTCATCATCGTCAGCGTCTGCACCTTCAGCGGTCAAGCGCGCCGCTTCTTCACAGGATGTTTCGCTTTCAGTCTGTAACAAATGAAAACAGGAATTACTACAGTTTACGTTTTATATACATAATATCTGCAAATAGTAAATGAATTATAATTTAATTATAATAAATAATATATTTATGTATCAAATAAAAGTGGTGAGGCCGTCGTGGGGCAGAAGGGTGTGACTGTAAAGCGACTGTTGTGGGTTCACCGCTAGGGGAAATGAATTATTTATTTATGCTTTTATTTCTTCGCTCTGGCACTAAGGCAAGAGTCTGGGGTAGAATTCCACCACTCGAAACCCAATGCGCCACGAAAAATTCGGCGGAAGTGGAGAACAGAGTGTCTTAACACTGTTTAAGTTCGCTGTCATCCTTTAGGTGTAGCGGTTTATCAAATAAAAATACCTACTGGTTATTGATAGTAGTATATTTACATATAATATATCTTGAGGTAAGATTTAATTTTCGTATTTAACTGATTTATCACTGAAATATATGTATCGGATTTAATAACAATGCCCGTAAACGCGATGGTTGTGGGTTCGATTCCCACTCGAAGAAGTGAAATATTTCTTTACGCTTATATTTCCATTTTTCTTCGCTCTGGTGTCGAGGCAAAGCGCGGCGTTGAGTTCTGCCACTCAACACGCAATGCCTCCAGAATTCGGCGGAAAGTGGGGAACAGTGGGGAAGTGGGGAGTGTCTTAACACGGAGGTTCAGCGAGGTGAAGCTAATAATAATGCTTGTTAAGAAAAAAGTTATTTTAAAAACAGGCTTATATGTCATGTTTAGATTTTGTAGATATTTACATACATATCAAAAGAAGAAATTCTTTACTTATTATTTTTAAATTTTTAAAAATATTATTTAATTTTGTAAATTCACTTTACTATTAGCTGAATGTTAATCTTTTCAAAATGTATTGGGCACATAACGTCCCGTTGCTAATAGAATAAGTTGCGCGTCGCCACAAACATAATGATTTACCATAGTGATTAATCACGAGACAAGGTTAAAGTGACAACTTTTCAGGAAATTTACCCACAAACAGTCAACAGGGTAATGAAAGACATGTAATTAATTATTATAGAAAATATAAATCTTCATTTATACTCAAAATTATAACGGTATGCTGTGTAAGAGATAAATTGTTAATGTCTTTTTTTAAAAAAATGTACAAAAACGGTAAATGCGTGAGTTCTCTCTTAAAGGATTTGTACGAGGTACGGGTTCAAATCACGCTACGTTTAAAGTTTTTCTAAGAAAGTAAGTAAATATGTTATTACTTGGATATATTTCTAACGCTAGTAGGAATTTTGCATTATGTAACGCAAGCGCGATAATATGACTTCATCTCACGATTAATCTACGCGGTCATTGTCAAAGAGGCCTGAGGCGCGGATACCAGCTCGTAAGGTCACGTTGAGCACGTGGTGAGTATGATAATTGCTCTTTGTGTGCATATTGATAATATTTTACCGTATTATACTTACACGAGCTACAATTTATACACATGTAGAGAACTTATAAAATAATACATACAGCAGGGAAGGCAGTTAGAAATTTTGCCTTGGTCCAGAGCGGATACATGAAAATATTAAGAAATAATCATTCATTTCTTCCCAAAATAAATATAATGTGACATCAAGAATAATATGCTGTTGAGTGGATCAAGGACAGTTACTCATAATAACAATAAGTGAATAATAAATATCTTCACATGGGACGCACTCGCGCGCCTCATGGCGGTTGTTTGAGTCAAGCTGCCTAGAAAGAAGCTTAAGAGCTTATTTAATTATTATATGAAAATAGTATAAGAGTAAGTATTTATTTACTTATATATTTATTTATAAAGTTGAATAATAAAAGAAAATAAATAATATATATAAACAGGTTCAAGCTTTGCAGGGTAGAGGTAAACCAGTGTTAATATATACATTTTCGAGACGTTGCTTATCTTGTGGGGGAATATAATTCCACCGTCCTCGATCGAATCCGCACTTATCAGGATGCCCTCATTACGTATAAAGATTTATTATAATATCGAGCAACTTTCATATATAATAACATCAACACACAATTTTAGCAAATTGACAACAATTTTTATGACATGACTAACACTATGTATTATTTTATATATTTATGTAGATTTTTAAAACATACATTCTTGAAGTTAGTGTATATTCTTAAGAGTGAATTTACTAAAAAAAATGTACAATATATTAAGATAAAAACTTTATAAAATCAAACTGTAGGGCACATGTACTCGTACCAAAATAAAAGCAGTCAGTCAGCCCAATGACTCACTTCACTGGAAAATTTTATGAGGAAGTGTTTATGTTTTCGAGACCTCGTCGCATCTTTATGTCCTATAGTGTAGAATAATATCAATATAGTTTTTTAATATTTTCAAATATTTCGTTCAAATTCGTTTCTCACTGTCAGTGTTCAGTTTTTTTCCTTATAGAAAAAAAAAACTCCGCCAAATGCGAGTCGGACACACATACTGAGGGTTCCACGCCAATTTCAGAATTGTAAGTAACAAGAAGTAGAACTTTTAAAAGTTTAAACCGATAAATTAAGCTTGTCAAGCTTAATTTATCGGTCGAACTATGCAATCATTTTGTATGAAATGAAGTACAATTAAAGGTTTGTAATGATTTTTTTTTCTATGAAATATTTATAAATTTTGCACTTTTTTTGTTTTTTTTTTTTAACTTATACAAAAAATATTATTACAATGGTGGGTTCTTTAAAGTAAGTACCCTTTTTACGATATTACATATAGCAACAACTCATTCCAATTCTTATATTACAGGACGTGTTGAGACGTATTGGAATAACAATTCCTATAGTTCTTTGTACCACGGGAGCCATACCGTATACGTTGCACCAAGACTGTAAGCCTTTAAATGCCATCTTTTGCATATCATATTTCACCGAGGGCAGTAACATTAAGCATATGTCAATAAATTAGTAGCGTTTTTAACATTTTTAAAGTGTTATTCCACACTTAGATAAGAAAAATACTTAACAAACTTTACAGACGACGGTCCTTATTTCTTATTATATTTTTAATTTGTAATTACTTTAACAAGAAATGATACTTAAATAAAAAAAAATGTGCAAAATAAAATTATCAATTTAATGTAACATGACAAAAATGCAATCTTAACGTCGTCGGGCAATACTTCACATGACAACAATATCGAAAATATTTCTGATAAAGGTACTTAACTAATAAAGGAATTTTAAATACGTTTCGTATAATCTATCGGCTCAAGATCTCACCGACAAGATATGTGTATCTATTATTCAATAATAAGTGTTATGTAATAATTTTCCAATAATTTCTTATACTTACATAAATATTTCAATTATAAATGTGTATTTAGTATATAAAAATATTTATGTAAAAAACATATAATATAAATCTAATTGCTTTTGATCGTTTTTTGTTTAATATTTTCCTGCAAAAAGGATTTGACATGCCTGACCTTGACACGAGCATGTTTACACTGTACACCTGCCATACTGATTTATTTTCTGAGCATCTCATAAAACAAGGAAACTTGATAACAATATAATATACATACACGAGTGCACAATAACCTGGTTAATGCCTCTAGGAATGTAAAATTAAAAACCACAACGTAAACTATAGATATATATATATAAAAGGAAAATTGCCAAAGATTAAATGAAGGCTAATCGCAAATTGATTTCTTACGTGAAATAATTTATGTGTAGGTTATTCACGACGCATAGTATCCAACAAAGACCTTCCTTCATTCCAATTAAGATGAAAAACTCAGCTGAGGAAGCTTTACCTAACCTTCATTCAAACGTTTGAATATTTCATAGTGTGCAGACAGTTTGGAACGTCGCAATTGCAAAGAATGCATTTAATGCAATATTTCCTGCTTCGGTTAATAATAATAATAATTAATGGCGCCAGTTAGGTATTTAAGGTTGTTTCTCATCCGGTTTCCAACCCAGGTACACCACCAGCGAGCAACGACAACTGCCGCCACAACATATCATTGTTGTACCATGGCATGATATGGTCCAAGACGACGCTCTTAGCTGTCTTAGCACCCCCTGAGACGGCTAAGAGTTAAGCCGCCCCTGTTCATGATTATAAAAAAATATACATATGCGCTGTATATAGCGTTTAATATATAATTAGAGTTGCTATAAAAATAATTAAAATTATATAAAAGCAAATTTGATTAATAATTATAAATTCTTTAAAGTGTGTTTATATTCAAATAATATTAGTGATCACATTTTTACTGTATTTAAGGTGTATGAAGGACGCAACAAAGAACTGACGCATCGGTAAGTTAAATGAACCCCGGCAACAACCCGTCGTACTAACACCGACATTAAAATACTTTGAACAAAGTAATATAAATTTTAAGTGACAAATAAAAAATTACAAAATATTTTTACAAATAAATTCTGTTGAAATAACAGAATTGTCGACGTGTCGCGTTTCTTCTAAGAACCTTCGGTAAGTAATTGTTGATTAGCTGCATTGACAATCTATTCTATAATTATATAAAATATTTCGAATTTCATTATATTTCAATACATAGCATTCATTGTGCCTTCCTACCTATAAAATATAATAAACTTTAAATTAAATTTATAAAAGCTGTACATACATATTAATTATTTATCTATATATATTTATATTCCATGTTACCGACATTTGCATACAATATTCATGAATATGATCTCAATATAACTAACTGCACGTGATATAGATTGGTTTCGATCGATCATTACCGTCCGTCTGTCGCTAACTTCCTCCGCTAATGTATTACAACTACAATATTAGGATGTAAGCAATTATGCATCGGAAAATGGCTTTTAGTTAGTTACCTTTCGTAATGCCACTGACCCAGAAACCTTAAAATTAGCTTTAAACACTGTGTATCCATTAGAAATACCTAGTATTTACAAACAGGTCAGATTTCTTACACGCGTCGTAGAAAATAATCGAAATAATAATAGCATATATATTGTATTATTTACAGAATACATACCATTTTAGTTCACACCGGATTATATATCACTGTCAAAAGTACATGCACTTCACTAGTTAGTAGCTAATTCAAGTGAGAACGATGAATTCAAGAAATATATAAATAATTTGATAAATTTATATCTTAATCGACACGTCTAGATAAACAATCGAAATCGTATTACCAACTACAAATTATCAGTACACTCCTATCGCGAGACGTGCACTGGAAATTATTTACTCATATACGATACAAATAAGAGATGATATCAACTAATTGCTCAGTGGTTTATCTTAAGTGTTATTAATGTTTAGAAAAAAAAATACATTAATAACAATATAGTGTGAGTTCATTTTAAGTGGTTCTCTTGTACGTGTTGCTATTGACACAGTTTAACTGTGTCGTTAACTAATTTTTTTTTTTCAAATCGAAAGATTGAAGAAGCATGTTAAATGACGGGGTGCAATATCTCGTGACATGTCCTATCAGAGCGGAAATAATCTCTATTGGTGCCTTAAAAAATAAGTCAAATAAAAAAATACCTTACTATATTATAACAGATTTTACATATTGATCAATTTGTTTTTGATTTATTCAGTATGTATTTTTTTTTCAGCTTCACGCTGTATCCCGCACACAGCAGGGTAGGCCGAGGGAACCTCGATGTTAAGACACTCCTTTCCTCATTTTCTGGCGAATTCTGGAGGCATTGCGTGTTGAGTGGCAGAACTCAACGCCGCGCTTTGCCTGGACACCAGAGCACTTTCATACATATTTCACTTCCTCGAGTGGGACTCGAACCCACAACCGTCGCGTTTACGGGCGGCACCCTTGTACCACTGCGCCACGACGGCCTCATTCAGTATGTGTGATAAATATATTCAATACATCAATGTCAAGTAAAATCACTTGTTGTTTTTACTAATAATAGTGAAATGGAAACTTCCATTTACTAGCTACTACATTTTTTATGTGTATTTCTTTCAAATTATTAGTAGATTTGTCAATTTAGTAAACATCTAAGTGATAGAGAAGATATTTTATATGAGCGTATGCACATTTGCAGTCTTCTATCTGGCAGGAAGCCCAAAAGTTACACAATTGATCACGATTTCTATCTGGGATGTATTATGAGAAATAAACGAGTGACATATTTGTAACAATAACTATTTTATTACTCTCACGTGAGTCGTTCATTATTTATTCATTCATATTTACTATGAAAATGGAAATTACATATGTTATTTAATAAACAAATGTTAGATTAAAATAATTTTGTTTGAATTTAGAAGAATTTTATTTAAATATAAAGTGAATTATATTCTACATTAGATACGCAAGTACTCTAGTGTCATAAACGCTTGTACGCAAATAACCACTTAATTATAATGAACCAGTTGTTGTGACCTACTCTCGTTAAATATATAATTTGAATACAAAAAAATAAACTTTTTTACTGCAATACATTTTGACTCATTTAGATATATTCTATATTTTAACACTACAATAGAACAAGTGTCTCTTAACACTAGGTTCCCACTGCCTACCCCTGCTGAGTGCGGGAAACAGCGTGAAGCTGATTTTTTATTAATACATTATTTGTGTTATTAGTATTACATTACAATTATTATTATAATTAATTATTGTAATGTAATACTAATAACTTAAATAAAGAAAAACATTACTTACTACTGTATATTAACTTATTATTATATATATTATATTATATATTATTACTGTATTTATATTAAGTTCAAATAACTGCGTCACTCGAAAAATTCATTAATAAAAAATTTAGTTTATTTTTTTCAGCTTCCCGCTTCTCTGTTTTCAGGGTATTTTGTCATGATATGAGAGTCGGCGAAACATTAAGTGGATTTTGTTAAAAACTCTATTTGGTACTCAAAAATCATATTTACAAACACTGTAAAAGAATTTACGAAGTGGACAAACATGAAAAGGCTTTAAGAGGTCAAAAAACCAAAGTACTTAGATTACTCATATTTTCAATACATCCTAATATATTTACAAAAAAAAATACAAATAAAAAATACAGTCAAATTGATAACCCCGTTTTCTGACAGAAGTCGCTTAAAAAAAGAATCAATCTCAATCCGCGTCAGGTTCTGATGGTATTCCGATCAGTTCGTAACCTTTATAATAAAAACCAGATAACTAATACAAAAATATATATAGGGTTTATAAGCCGCATTATCAAAAAAAAATCTCAGTTCAAATGTTTAATAAAATATTTATATTTAATAATAAAAATAAGAAATATTTGAATAATATTTGGAGTAAAATAACAAACTTGAGTGTCAAAACAAGCGGGAGGTTAATTACGATCTGTTGGATATATTATATTTAGAGAGCTTTAGAAGATCACGTCAATCGTAATCTTTAATTTTATTATATCTTTATTTATAATATATATTAGGCTACTTCAGGGTTGCTGTGATTCCCCTGTAAAATTTAATATAGTTATTATTATTATTATAGATAAACTAATTTGGTCCAGAGAAAAATGGGGTTATTGTCTAAAGTTTGTGTACTTATTGAATAATTATAGAGAAACCATCTTGTAATTTGCGGACAATCTTTCGATTACGACACTATATCCAAAACAGAATCAGGTACATTAATTTAAAAGGAAAAAAAATAGTAATTCTATAGAGAAACAGAAGAACAGAGAGCAAAACCCAGGTAGACGCCATTGTCTATATCTGGGAAGCAAAAAGACTTGGATTTACGAGAATTTTCTTAGGTCAAGTCTAAATTAGCCTTTCTCTATATAAAATTACAACCCTCTTAATGAAATTAGATGCGTCATAAAAAATATATATATAAGAGCGTCATAAAAATATTAGTTTTGGTTAGGTTCAATGTAATCAAAGGAAACCGCAATATGTGTGGGGCAAAACAGTTTTGAGTTAAGATTAAAGACACCATCGGAGCTCTGGAGACACCTAAGAGTCGCCAAAAGCTATATTCTGGGAAAATAACAAGATGAAATTGGTAAATTACTTACAAAATAGAAAAGTGGTACGAGTCAATTTCTAAAACTATTTATGATAGGAACTGCTACAAGATACAATGCAGGATACAACATGATTGGAGTAGGTGCGAGAAGCATAACAGCGAAATCTCTCTACAGTTTACTAATAGTATCAGTCTGTATAGAACTATCATGAATTCATTTCTAGAATGTATAGTATAGTAGAATTATTTTGAATTTGATTAAATAGACACAAATACACTATAGGTGAGTATTAATGCTCATTTATAAAGAGGCCCTTCCAGTGTCTGGGAAGTCTCAGACACAACCCTGATGAACTCTCTGCAATGCCATTGGCGTCGAATCTAAGAGATCATGAAATGCTTAATATTTCTTGAATGATAATAAATTGTCTCATATATCTTCTATACTACACACTACACTACACTCACTACACTACACTCACTACACTATACACTACAGTTATATTATATGTATGGATATACATTTGCTATTTATAGATAAAACAGCTCCTAAAGGATTAAACAAACACTCAATGAGCCAGCATATCACAATTATCAGTGTGGTACTGCTATACAAATAATGTCACAGTGCAACACACCAGTACATCACACCTGTTTATCCTATTATTTGTAATATTAGTCATAATTTTTCCATCTAAATTACTGCAACATTACAACTTATTAGTATAGAGTGCTGAGTTGCCTTGTCCTCTCCCATAAAAAAAAATCCTGTTCAGACCAATTTTAATGGAAAGAAGTATGCTAAGCAAATTCAAAATTCTAAATATCCCTTATTTAAATACCTACCACCAGTTCAGAAGGCAGTTGGGCTGAGAAAAGCCGGCAAGAAACTCAACAGGCATGCAATAGATTGGAAAGAAAATATAGAAGAGTCCTTTGACAAAAGAGAAACAGACAGTGAAATTTTATTAAATTTTGGTCAATTAATAATTGTTATTAACAATCAATTATTTACATTTTTGAAACTAGACTAGTTTTTATTAGTTCATGTGAGATATCACATAGCAGAATGGGCAAAGAGAACTTAGTGTTGAGACACTCCGTCCCCCTCTTTCCGTTCTAAATTCTGGAGGCATTACCTGTTGAGTGACGGAACTCCATCATAAATTTTAAAATACTTATATATAAAAAAACTTTAAATAAGTTAGCTCAATGCTTTAATTTTACTTTTATTACAAACATACTTCCAGTTCACCTCAGAGATCAAAGAGAAGAAACAAATATGCAAATTGAAATTAAGTAACAATTTGGAATTAGATTAGATATATAAAAATTTCTTTATGTTCGAACAGTATACCAATGAGACCATCATACCATTTCATGTTGAGTGCGGAACTCAATGTCTTGTAAGTGGAGCAAAGCAAACTCATAACCATTGCCATTACAGAGAAATGCTGTGTCACTGAGCCATGATGGCTTTATACAATCATGATATATACCATTTTTACCATTACATATTTTTACCATTGTTAAATTAGTGACCATGAAACAGTTAATAGCAATTAGTAGTACTAGCATTCCATAGGGAAATATAAATTATAAGGATATATATATATATATATATGGTTGTACTTATACATTTAGTTTTTTCATGTCAATTTAATTATTAGATAAAATAATATAGAAGCAGTGCAACAGTGTTAGTCAATTAAAATCATGGTTGTTGGTCTGATGCCCGTTAATTAGAATTAAGAAAATTGTCCATACTAGAAAAACATGCATTAAGAGTGTTTTAACACTAGACTAATATTATAATGTATGCTCTGTTTTACAACTGTCAATATTTAGCCATTTTCAAAGTGGCAATTTGACATAATAGAATCTTGAAACAGTAACAATGCCTGTATATATGTGTATCTATGTATACACATGCACATTGTCATATTTTTTAAAATTATTTTAAATCAGCAATTAGTATATATTTTAATCCGTCAGTGCCTTTATTGTCACAATAGTTTTATATATTCGTTGAACACATGCAACTAAAATTGTATACAACGAAACAAAACAATGACAAGCATATGTACATTTTACTTCATGCATTTATTTAAACTAGGAATTGTAAGGATTTTTTTTAAATATTAAGTATGTAATAATAATGTCTAACCTTAAAATTGTCTGTAGCAACATTTAAAAATGTTCAAAGCAATAAATACAAAATATATAAATAATCTTACCCTTGAAAATGTCCGTAAACGATTGATACGAGGGTTTGATGGAATATTATTGAGAGACACTTTAGACATTTTCGATTGGATTCAGCCCCACTGATTATGTGACAGTTCGAAAACGACTGCACTGCAGCAAACCGATTGAGTAGAGCAGATTAATACTTAAAACAATTTTATATTAGAAACATCTGAACGTCTAACACTTAATTTATTATTTAAATTTTGACAGCACAAATATTAGTTGTACCACCCCATAACGTTAACCTTCAGGGACGAGTTTACAATAATACAGTTTAATAGAGGAAGGTTCTTTTTAATTATTTATCGTATAGTGCACTAGAACTAGGCGTAAGTATTTTAATAATAGTTTGTATAACAAGGTTGACAGGTATGCTTACGAGAGCTATGATACGTTTCGTTTCACACAAGGTAGGTTTAAGCACCACGCGTTGTACCACTCGCTACGCCGACAAACCGACAACTGTCATTTGTCATGCTGATAAACCGACTTGCGCCAAGTGCGTAGGCATGAGTCAAACTCTCGAGTATTGTAATTACAATAATTCTGCAAATTATATTATATACACAACTACCATTTGTAAAGTAACAAACAAAATGCAAAGTTGCTTTTTTTTCACAATGAATAATTACAAATTACTTATTAATATATAACACATGATTTACATTTTTTTTAAACTTAATGCTAAGCATTTCGCGGTTAATAGATGGATAATGCTTTAAACATAATCTCATTATACAACATAACTTTGTAATTATAATTATAGTTAATATTCATTTAGTTAAACAGGTACATAATAAATTATTATCAAACTGGAAAAATAACGTTTTTCAGAATCTTAAAAAAATATATATATTTTTATATAAACTCAATACTTCAATAGAAGCTTTTTACCACCGGGGACGCACTTATAACAACTTTGAATTCTCTAACCGACTACACCAGAGGGCCCAGGTACAATCAGCTCATTCTGCAAGAATCTGAAGCAGCAAGCGAGTTCATTAAGAAATCGTTGACGGCATACTCAATATTTTTACGTTATATGTTATATATATGTAGGTACTGTGTTACCTACCCCATTATTATTAGTGAATACATTAGTGAATACAATTGTGATTACCTTAAAAGTTGTTAAGGATACCTTGTAAAATATAAAATCAATATTACTTTGTTACAAATCACGTCAACGTAAAATTGCGTCTATATTTTATTAGGCGTATATTTAAATATATTATATATTTTTTTTCAGCGTCACGCTGTATCCCGCACACAGCAGGGTAGGCACAGGGAACATCTGTGCTAAGACACTCTGTTCCCCACTTTCTGCCGAGTTCTGGAGGCATTGCGTTTGCCGCACTTTGCCTCGACACCATAGCGAAAAAAATGGAAATATAAACGTAATAAATAAGTGCCGCGTTGAGTTCCGCCACTCAACACACAATGCCTTCAGAATTCGGCCGAAAGTGGAGAACGGAGTGACTTAACACAAGGTTTCCTTTGCCTATCGTGCTGTGTTATTCCTCACACTAGTATCCCTACTACGTGAAGTAATGAAAATATAAATAAATATATAGTAAGAAATATGTAAAAAGCTTATAATAGCTGTGTCTACTTCATCCAGTGTACGCACGGCCAGGACAACCAATCGAAATGATTACTTAACAATAGCAGGTACATATTTATGTAGCGTAAGGCTCTACGTCAAATGTAAGCTTATATTGAATATTACTCACCAAGGAGTTTTCAGTGGGATTCACGTGTATGCGGGGTTCTTCGTCGTCATCCTCCGGCGACACTTCGGCGCCAGCGGTCTGACCCATGTTTGGAATCTGTTGGCGTAGAAAGCGGCGCGTGGCCGCAAGCCGCCGCGCGTCCTTCGCGCGACCGGTGCCGCGCCGTTGTGCTCGCACCCCGGCCTGCCCGGGACTAGGGAATAGGAATTCTTGCCATCGATGAAAGTTTTAATTTTTACAATCATGTTTTCATAAAAACTTTGGCTAATTTGTCTAATCTGTATCATGTTATTAAATCAATCCTTATTACTATACTGAGACCAATTTTACTTGAGACAAATGACACAATTAATATAATATATTACAATTTTTTTAAATAAAGTATTTATCTTAAATACATACGTAGTACTAAATTTGTATACAATTAATTTTCTTTGGTCAAAACAAAGAACACACCTTTTTAAGGAAAAAAGGAACCCTTATATTACTCTCTTGTCCGTCCGTCAGTCTGTTTGTCAAGACTTTGTATCTCAGGAAGGAGTGGAGATATCGAGTTTAAATTGAAACCATATACAAAGATCTACGGCCCCATGATTTCCTGATAAAAAACATATTTCTATATTTATTTAGAAAAAAAGATATGGCCGTTTATATCGCAAAAAACGCGTATTTCAACACGTTAAAAGGAATAAAAATTAATAAGGTACTTCCGAATAACTTAAAATTATTAAATTTGGCACCAAGCATCAACAGGTAGTTGTAGTACTAGTTCAGAAAAAAATCTGGAATTTTACTACAAAAAAAAAAGTATACTATATAACTATATATGTGGTTAAATCCTAAAAAATAATAAAATTTCAGAAAAAGCTTGAGACCTCCAATTTTTGTACGGAACCCTCGGTGGGCGAGCCCAACTCGCGCTTGTCCGGTTTTCTTAAATTGTTACTACTACAAAAAAAATGTTATTATATTTACTATAGAAAATATTTTAAAATGTGTTCTTCGAAAACAAGAATTAAATTAAATTATTTCAGAAAATAATTTAATTATTTTCTGAAAATATTTTTTGGCAATTAATCGACCTCGATATTTCGAAGAGGCATGACTATTGCTGTGGGCGGTCGATATAGCAGGCGCAGTCCACGCTCAGCTGAGAACTCTTGACAGTTGGAACTCTATTCAACATTCTTAAGCCTATTGCTCTTTGAATTAATAAAGTAGTTACATATTTTTACCACAAAATAATTCTTATATTAGAACATTTATTTTCTTAGTCATACGTCTACAATAAACAAAACAAAACATAAGTTTTTTTCATTCAAGATGTTTTTAAGAATATTACAGTAGTGGAAAATCGGAGGGTTAGCAAACGCTTCTAGCATTCCCTTGTTAAGTCTCTTTTAGGGACCACCTTTTTAGTAGCTTTTTAATTTACAGAGAGATGGGAACTTAATGCATAGAAATATCAACTACCTTAAACGGAAGCTTATTAGTTTGCCTTATGAACAATGGTAATTGTGGATGGTGTAAGGAAGCTCCTTCAAGCTCAATCACTTATAGTGAAGTACCACTTTTCCACCATTTAAATATTGCCGATACCAAACCCAATATCCTACTTTTAATCCCCTATAAAAAATGCAATCATTTGCCTTTTTTAGAAGTTTTGCTTTATTATTATTATTTTTGAAAGTGACATATTTTTACCTAAACTACACAAGCAACGCTATTATAATATTTTTATTTCATTAATTGTAAGTCAAATGGAAAACAATATTTACATACCTATCTATTTAATATGAAACCATTAATAATAATTATTTAGTATAATTGAAAACTTGTTATTGCTTAAACGTAAAGCCTTCAGAAACAACGTGTGACTCAAATATTATATAATAGTAAATTTGTCAAATAAATTATTTAACTAAATGAGATTTTGCCTTGGATAATTTTATATACGGATACAGTGACCGCTTACATTATGGAAAATTTAGAAAATGTTACACTTCAGCTTGTTTTGTTTACGTTGAAGCCTTTGGCAGTGATTGAGAGGTGTTTCGCTAAATTTAGATACCGAGCAGTAGATGGAGACGTTCAAGTGATTAACAGAAATATGAAGATGTACGGCATAGCTATGGTCGTCGCTCTCACCGCACCTTTCTTCATATCCTTTGTTAATACAGTTCTTGTATCAAATACAATGAACATTATAGAAACCATGAATTTAGTTGAGGATATAGTTACCTTAGCTATGTTCATACAACACATTGTATCGATGATTATTTTTCAATGCTACAGCAAGTATAACGTAAAAATTATCAAAAAAATAACGTACATTGACGAAATATTGAAAATTACAAACGAAAATTTATTTTATAAAAAATCTAGAACGCATGTACAGATTGGAATAGTTATAGTTTTCATAATCTTTATATTTATGTACATATTAGATTCATGCACGTTTCACGGTGACGAATCAATAGTAAAAACTATAGTGTCCGTAATTGTTGATTTCGATAGACATTTTCAAATTTATGCATTTTGTATATATATGTGTGTGATAATTAAAAGACTTAATCTCATTAATGATTATTTAAAGCAAAGTGTCAATACACAAAAGGAAAGAAGAGTAAATACAATTCTACCACCGTCAACGCGACAAATAAGAAACTTTAGGCCACCAAGTGGTCAAAATATTGAAATTCAGACATTAGCCGTGGCGTATGATGTAATTGGTGAAACGAGCAGATTGATTAATAAAATTTTTCAAATAAATATTCTTAACACACTTGTGTTCACGTTCACATTCATAATAATTACAATATGGATATCTATATATGATTTGCGATCGAGCGGCACCTCGGAGACGTTGTCGCGCGTATTATTCATTTGCTTCTTTGAAATTTTATCAGTCGGTGTCATGTCTTACATTTGTGAATTAATTACTTTCAAGCGTTACGCTGCGAAAACTTTAATCAACGAGATCATAATGGACTACGATCGTCCAAAAGAGGTCAGATTACACGCCAAAGCATTCCTCATGTTGATGGAAGTGTGGCCATTAAAGACTTGTACCTACGACATGATCACCATCGACATGAAATTGATGCTCAAGTTCATCAGCGTGTCAACTACTTATCTCATATTCATTATACAAGTTTCGAATCTTTTATAAGCACACCAAAATTTCCGCACCTAGGTCCGCTTCCGCATGATAGCAAGAACACGCATAATTGATCGCTAAGGACAACAAACTTTGACTAGGTATCAGTAAACAAGTTATCAAATATGATTTTTCTAGTACTAAATGGTATATACCATTCCAACGACCTTCCGAGTCTGATATTGACTATACTACGAAATTACCAATTTATAATGCCATGGAATCTATAAAAAAAAATTAATATATATATAACATATTTAAATAAACATATTCATGTATTATTTTTTGGATATTTACTTTATGAATCTGTAGTTTGAAACTGCTGTGTAAAATACGGGAATGCGCTGCCTTCTCTTCGATTTTTTTTTGTATTTTTTAACAACGTGTGATTCAAATTTATAGTCATATATATTGTCATATTAATGCCATTATAAAATAAGTTATACTGGATAGAGTTATTTTTAATAAGAAATATCAAAGAACTCCCTTTGATATTTCATATTAAGTAACCCCAATATTCCCTTTTCCTCTATGGTTTTAGATTATCTACTTTGATTATGTAAAATAGTTACAACATCTGTTTACGTAACATATATTGTATCAAATATTTAAAGCAAAGTATTAACACTACAAAATTTATAGATAACATGAAAGATAAAAATAGATTAATCTATAGATAAGACAGATTCATTTGTTTGAGTGTTTTAAATGACACCCTCGTAGAAATGAAAGGAGCAAAACTACCCATGGTAATGTAATGAAAAGCAAATAGACTATAGTCTATAGAAGTACCAAAATATTGATATCATAAATGTATATTAAATAAAAATAAAAATACTGGTAATAAGTTTTATAAAAGTGAAAATAAAGTTATAAGATAAGTAGGTTATAAGGTATTATATATAGGCGTATTCCATAAATCCTACAATTACAATCGAAAATTTTGATATCGTACAGATGTTTATGTGTTTTATATATATATATATATTTATATATATATATATATATATATATATATATACACAACAAGGGCGAACTAATTCATTATACTGATATCGTTTGACTTCATCAGAGTTCGGTAGTCAAAATAATGGAATCAAACAATTTTTCTTGCAATTATTTATATGGGTTATGAATTACGATTGTAAATTCAATCAAAATGTCTTTATGGGTATGAATTCCATGTTTTTAGCTTCAAGTTGTATTCTGGAAATAGCAGGTTAAACGAAGGGAATGGTATGAGTGTTAAGACGCTTCTTATCCCGATTTTCCACCCAATTCTGAGGGCATTGCGTGTTGACTGGCGGAACTCAATGCCGCACTCTGCCACGACACAAATAAATATTTCATTTCCATATTATTATACCACTACGGAACCCACATGTCACATGTCATGCCACGGCACGCACATCTTTTAGTTGTGTATTTGAAATAATAATTATGTAGACCCATTAGGAATGATGAGTTTCATCAAAAGTATCCACTTTCATTTTACATCATTTCAACAAACATATAAGCACTTCCAAATAATGTCAAACACTCAAAGGAACCGAAATAAAATGATTGGGGCAGACAGGATCCTAAAGTCAATAAGTCCCGTGTTGAAGTTGGAAAATATATATGGACTATTCAGATACCGGTTATTGGATGGAAAATTGATTCCGATTACTATAGCCTTTAGGATTTATGGCATTATAATCATGTGTATTTTTGTAACATCATTCGTTTCACTATTTATCTATTACACATTACAAATCAACGATTTGAATACAGAAATGGTATTAGTTTTGGCGGAGGACGTATCAATTTTTATAATGGCGATACAGTACGTTGTGTCGATAATTATATTTATCAGATCAAGTGAAAGAAATATTCGCCTTATAAAACTACTCGCAAAAGTAGATAACACACTGGAAGTGAATAATAGTTTCTTTTATAAAAATTCTCGTAAGCATGTCCAACTTTTAATGTGGATTTTTGTTGTTCTCTATGGATTATCATCGATACTTCAATTTACTGAAGACAGTACTAGTATAATATATCATATATTTGTAATAGCAATTGATTTCGAACGTCACATGGAAATATTTGTATTTTGTATATTTGTAAAAATATTAATAGACAGATTGAATGTCTTGAACAAGTATTTATTAACATTTTTAAAACTAAAACGAAATAACCGCTCAGTTTTAAGTTTGAACAACAAAAAACATGAAGATTTCATAACGAGCCCAAATTACATAGGAAAGGCATCTGAAAGTAACTTCAAAATTAGACGTCTAGCTGCTGCATTCGATGAAATCGATGAAGTCAAGAGCTTGATCAATGAAATTTTTGATTTTCAAATTTTCATGTCTCTGTTGTCCACTTTCGTATTCGTCATTATTATGATTTGGACCTCTATATCCTATTTACGTAGTTATAACAATTCTGAAATAATAGATATAACATCACAATGTGCTTTTGAAATTCTCTCAATAGGTTTTATGTGTTATATATGTGAAGTTATGAATCTGAAACGGGACAAAACTAAGATATTAGTAAATGAAATTATTATGGATTACGAACTGCCCAAATCTATGAGGATTCAGGCAAAAGCATTCATGGAGCTTATACAAGCTAGGCCATTAAATATTTGCACTTATGATATGTTCTCGATAGATGTTAAACTAATGCTAAAATTTATTAGTATATTGACAACGTATGTTATAGTTGTAATACAAATATCTCATTTTATGTAACTTCATAAAAATGAATTTTCCTTAATTTTGAAATTTCAACATAAATTTAAATGGAATTGTGTTGTGTGGTTTTTTTAGATGATTAAATTTATAAAACTGTTTGTTTATTTATTTTATTTTCGTCTAAAAAATTTATCTGTACATACGAGTTCCTGTTCCTGTTCCTGTAAAACTTTAATAATCAACTTATAACTTCATTACACAATTTATATGGCATAAAAGCTCGTGAAGTTTAAGCACTCTACTATTATACTTTTTAACTTAATATTACAAAAAATATACTTTAAAAGTTTATGGGACTTTATTAAAAGAAGTGATAACACACATAATTTCACTATCATTATCGTTACTTTTGGTCTAAAAGTCATAAAATGCACGCAAAAAAAATTGCGGTCTGCGACTAATACTAATTAATTCTGAAAAAGCAACACTGTATAATATAGCTTTTAATTTATTACATCTATATCAACCTTCGTGTACTTTCAAACAAAAAGATATCAGAAAGCTATTAAGAATATTAAAATATAAAACTTCTATTCCATTTTTTTAACATGTGGGATTAAATGAAACGAAAGCTATTATTATTTTGATAATATTCGCTTCACATGTATCTATCTATCTATTGTTATCTTCTATCTATCAATAATAATAAGAATTGTAATGCTATGACACCTCTTGCCCATGATAAAACTACTATTTACAATATTTACTATGTAAGTTATAAATACAGTGGCAGCTTTATATTTCAAGTAACTTAATTGTATATCATTACAAAGTATAAAACAAAGTGGGTTTTCGCTGTCTGTCCCTATATATGGTTTTGATGCATTTTTTTTTTATTCAAGAGTAGAGTTCACATGTGTAATAACATCACCTATATAATAAAGAAATACTGTACTACTACATTTTTTCGCTTACATTGCAAACATAGGCTGAATTCTGCGAGATTTATCAAAATAATGTACTGAGGATTATAGTACCCGAAAATGTCTATAGAAAACTCCGTAATGGTAAATCTCTATCTCTTGTGGATAATTCACAATAATCATTTTTTATCTTTTACTTTTTACAAAAGTAGGCAGATACCCTATTGTTAAGACACACAGTTCACCACTTTCTGCCGTAATCTGGATGCATTACGCGTTTTGCCTCGACACTAGAGCAAGGAATTGAAAATATATATTCCATTTCCTCGAGTGGGGATCAAACCCACAACGACTAGTTTCGTGCCCCTGCTCCACGATCGGTCTCTAGTACATTTAAATTAAGAGATTAATTGTTATACATTAAGGGTTTAATTTTTTGTTACATTAATCAAAATGACAGGACATTTGTCTTTATTACTTCGATAGTTAAAATGTGTGCCAATCATACATCTAAAACTAATAAATTAAAAAACTACATCAACTGTAACTCGAAGGAAGTAATAGTAAAAGTGCAAACCGACTGGAAACTTAGCTTTGCCTATTTTTAAATTGTGTAAATATTCACACCAAAATGATAGAAATGATACATGTAAAAAATCAAATTCTTAAATCGATAGATTTTCTTCTAAAATTGGAAAATTGCTGTGGAATATATCGATTTCGAAAAGTAAACGGCCACTTGGTGCCAATAGGAAGAAATTTGATTGCTTTTATGCTCATACCAAGATATTTAATTATAATAGCGTATATTATCTCACTTTGTATGGATAATTCACTAGAAATAGAGAGTTTTGATATAGAAAAAATTTCAAATTTTATCCATGTGACTTTGAATATAGTGTTGCTCACAGAAGGTGCGTTGTCAATAATGATGTTAGTGTTATCTCTACAAAAGAATATTAATTTTGTTAACGAAATATCTCATATAGATTTAAATCTAAATATTTTTGGAAACCCGGCATTTTATAACAAATCCCGCAAACATAACAGAACTTTTATATTTATTTATCTATCATTGTATATTTTATCTTGTGTATGCTACTTTGCATTAGAAGAGGATTTTATTACGACATTTGAAATATTACTGTTACTCATAGATTGCGGGTGTCACTATAACATATGTGCGTTTTATATATTCATAAAAATGTTAATTGACAGATTGGATATTTTGAACAAACATTTGACGAATATTATTTATATTGAATTTGAAAACTTATTCGACTCTACAAAGACTCATAGAAGTATAGATATATCTGCTTTTAAAAAAAATTACGTAGATTATATTATACCTGAAACTAACAACAAAATAAGACGCTTAAGTGTTGCTTTTACACACATAGGTGAAGCACTTCAATTGATTAATGACATTTTTAATTTTCATATCTTTGTGACTCTAATTTTTACCTTTACATATACTTTTGCATTGTTATGGACATCCATAATGTATTATACCAGTGGTTTAAAAATAAATAAAGTTCTAGACATTGTCATACAGTGTTGGTTCGAGGTATCCAACGTGGCTCTGCTTTCATTTATTTGTGAAGATTTGAGAGTCAAAAGATGCAGCACAAAGGTGTTACTCAATGAGATTGTTATGAACTACAAATTACCCAAAAATATGAGAATACAAGCGAAGGAATTACTGGAACTCCTGGCGATGTGGCCGCTGCGAGTGACTGCTTATAATTTATTTTTAATCGACATAAAATTATTATTGAATTTTATAAGTATTTTGACAACATATCTTATAATTCTATTGCAATTTAACTAGGTTAAGAGTTTGAAATATCTTTATTCTACGAATTCCTTGGCTTTGCTTAACCTACGCTGTGGTTTCTTGTATAGAATATATAAGTAATTGTAGTAAAATTATCTTATAATTGTTAAGTTAATATATTATCTGAGGTTATCCAGGTGCTGTTAATTCTTGGCCAAGATACATCTTGGTCCAAATATACTTGTCAGTCCGGAGTAAATCCTAGATTGTAACGTTTCAAATTCTTGTAAGCCTACTAGATTAAGCTAGGACAGATCAATTATAAGCAAATAATTATAAATTCAATGGTTAACTGTTTCTATGGTAAATTATTCCATACAAATGTATTATGAAGGTATATTTATATATTATAATTTAATGTATACAGCAATGTTAATACTAAGTGCCAGCTTGTTTTTTTAATTGAGACAGGTCAATCGTAACTGCCGTCCGCATCTGATTATACTTCAGAATTACTTGTGAACCACATTTGTGTTTTCTTAAAGATATTTAAAATATGTTAATGTAAAAATCAAAGACGGATTATATATATTCTAATGTTCCATTTTTTATTAATTTCTTAAGTTAAATAAAAATAATTAAAATAATACTAATTACATGTAATATATTAATTTTTTTTATCCAATCTATGCTAAGCAAGTGTTTGTTAAGCTTTCTACAAATAGTATATAATAGAATATTAAAAAATCAGCTTCACGCTGCATCCCGGACACAGTAGGGTAGGCAGAGAGATTTTCTTAATTATAAATTGAATTAAAATTCTTGATTATATATTTAAATTAAATTTCTTAATTATAAAGTAAATTGAAGAAATCTTTCATGTCTACATATCTTCACTTTATAAGAATAAGTTAATAGAAATAAACCAAAAAAAGTAATAAAAAAAATAAACAAAATTAATTTGTTTTGTTATTTTATTGTAAACACCAGTTATAATGTAAGTAGTAACATAAGTAGATTGCATAGTGTTTCATTATTTAATAAACGAGGTCTTTTACCGGAACCGCATCGAGCAATTTTTTTATATTGCTTAAGACCGATTTTATGCCAAAATCAATAATAGGACTTCCAAATTCTTCAGCTACCATATGCGAGTTCTCGTCCATGAAGTTTAATACTAATTTACCTGACAAAAAATAAGAAAAATTTTTAAAACGAAATTATTTGTTAGTGTCACGCTGTAGTCCGCATATAGCAGGGCAGACAAAGAGAAGTCTAGTTTTCAGAAACTCTGTCCCGCACTTTGCGAAAAAATGAAAATATCAATAAATAATCATTAATTGAGTTGGAATCGAAGCCGCAACCGCCGCGTTCACAGTCACACGCCTGTGCCCCTGTGCCACGACGGCTTAAAGCAATACTTAATATATAATAATTAGGTTAATAAGGCTAATTATTATAAATACTTACTAATTTCAGGGCTTTCTTTGAAAAGATTTGTCATATTATAAATAACTGGCCCTTCAAAAGCGTGGACGGCTTTGAAATTTTCAACTTGAACATACTTGTTGTTATCACTTCTTGTTACAAACGCAATCTTAAACGTGCAACGGATCACTAAATTTTCTGAAAAATTATTGAAACTCTAATAGAATGACGTATTTATATTTTAGTCTTTAGCGTTAGTTCCATTTAGAAAAAAAAATGTATATTATATATTATGTTTATAAAAGAGGTGATATTTCAATTTGGTGTAGGTATATTTGATACTTACTGCAAATAATTGAAGAATCACCTTCTCCATCTATTGGAAACATTAGCAGTCTACCTTTTGACACATATTTCCCTTTGCTCACTATATCGCAGTGTAACTTAACTTCATAATTGTCTTCATTTATTTTCCTAAAAAATACAAAGTATCAATAATTTATATCCGTAAATAAAATCAGCTTCACGCAGTATCCCGCACACAGCAGGGTAGGCAGAGGGAATCTAATGCTAAAATACACTCCGTTCCCCGCTTTCTGCCGTATTCTCGAGTACACTCAATGCGTGTTGAGTTGCGGAGCTCAAAGCCGCGCTTTTGCCTCGAAACCAGAGCGGAGAAATGGAAATACAAATTTTGTCGATAAATTTACTCGAGTGGCGATCGAACCCACAATCAGTCGGTTTTACAGTCACACACTGTGCCCCTGCGTTACGACTTCGTGCCATACGAAGTGTATTTATTAGAAATAATAAAAATAATAATTTGAAAAAAAATAAGTACCTGGCAACATCAACAACACACTTGCGAAGACCTTTTGTGTAACCTTCTCTAATGTTAATCCTTATATCACCAGGCACAGAAAAAGTTAAGTTGGTGACCACCAAAGGATCCAGAGTTGTAAGTCCCATTTCAGGTATGCCATTTACAAATTCAGGTAAAACCAACTGTAGGGACTGCTTTAGACATTGAGGTGACGTGTCTTTGCAAGGTCTGTTGAACTTATCTTTATGAAAAAAAAAGAAGTATTAAATTTGATAAAATAAATAAACAAATAAACATAAAAACACATTTACTTACGAAAAACGTTTGATGTTACATACGGCACCACATATAAAACTATAGTTAAATAAATACAATTCAAAGTATTTGAATACATATTTTTTTTTAATTTTATAATATTATTTATGATGAGACGAGAAGAGTAGGTTCTAGTTACTAAACACAGAATGGGAAACGTTTATCGTTTCGTATATTTATAAAGGTAACGAGTAATGATTTTCTTAATAGAAGTTATTAATTAATAACATTAACATTAATTTACTTAACTAAATGTATAATTATGATAAATACAATATTATAGGAATGTAATTAAAAGGGCAATCGATCGGATTGTAGGAAGAAAGTAATTAATATGTAGTCAAATGTTAGATGTCCTCAAAAAAAAAAAACTCAAAACTCAATAAAGCAAAACTCAATGAAAACATACCTACTGATGACAACGTTATTTCTTTATTATAATTTTTAATAATATAATAACTTAATATTAATTACTCAGTTTAATATATAAATAAATAAAAAAATTAATCAGATTCTCGATGTATCCCGCACACAGCAGAGTAGACAGAGGGAACCTAGTTTTAAGACACTCCGTTTCCTATTTTCTGCCAAATTCTGCGTTGAATGGCAGAACTATAAACACTAACTCAAACACTTGCTCTTGTGGGGTTGGAACCCACAACCGTCGCGTTACATTTACGCCCTTGTGCATATATAGAATACATAATAGAACATACATTGCGAAATATCATACACAACCGTGGACTTATCTCTAGAAGCGATCTCTTCCAGCCAACCCTTGGAAGTCGTTAAGTGCAAAGTAGCAGGATTGACAAGACAGAGCACTGAAATTTAGTAAGAAAAAAAGAAAAAAAAACTAATAGCTAAACTAATAACCATGAAAATATATAAAAAGGCATGACATATACATAAATAAACTTACTTATATAAAATAAAATACTTCTTATTTCTACTGCATAAACATATAGGACGAAACCAATTTTAAATCCAATCAATTTTAAATCCAATATGAAAACGGGGTTATTACGTCAGAGAAATAAAAAGTTATCAACATAGTTAATAATTTATTCGAATTCCTCATTTACCTAAGTACATATCACACAACCTAACCTACATTCAACCATATATTTATTAGTATAATAGAAATATGACTCGTAGATAACGATTATATACAATGTATGCACCAATAACGTAGTATAAAAGAGAAATATCCATCAAGAGAACGATCAATCAGTGTGTAACTAATATACAAACAGTAACTTCAAACAGTGCGCTTAGTTAAATATCAAAAATTAAAGATGGCTGAAAATTGTAGAAACACAAATAATGAATATCAAGATATGAAGATCATGCTCAATTCTTTTGGAGTGTTGTTTAAATTTGAAAATTGTTATGGAATATTCAGATATCGCGTTAACAATGACAAGTTGGTAGCCATTAATAAAATGTTTAAAGTATATCCGGTCGCCATAGCGTGTATTCACATATTCCTCTATCTGTATTTTAATTCAAGACATTTAATAACAATAATTAATCAAGTCGACTTCGATTTTGTTAAAATATCTTGGGATATCATTTTTCTAATGCCTGTTGTACAATATATCACGTCGATTATAATATTCTTAAACCAAAGTAAAAACAACGTTCGCCTCTTCAAAACTATTGCTAAGATTGACCACATTTTAAACATCTCTAATGACGAACGCTTTTTCAAGAGCATTCATAGTCGCATACGATGTGAAACTTGCATATTAACAATTATTTATACGTCGATGTGTCTCTCCCATTGGATAAAAGGAAACGAATTCTTTGTTCACCAAATATTTCTGGCAGCAATTCACTTCCAAAGTTATTTAGAAGCACATGTAGTTTACGTATTTATAAAAATATTATCGTACAGGCTGGATGTCCTAAACAATTACATTCATAATTTTGTAACTTTAAGAAATAAGGAACCTCTTTCGGTTCCGCGTAAGAAAAAAAAGAACTTCTGTGAAATCAATATTAATTATATAGGAAATATTTCTGATGAAAATAACAGAATACAACAGTTGTCGATTGCCTATCTGAAAATTGGAGAAGCGACTAGTTTGATAAATGAAATTTTTAATGCTCAAATCTTAATATGCCTATCATCCTCGTTCACATATACTATTTTCATGATATGGATTTCCATATATGAGTTTCGTCATTCTCAACTCTCATATTCTATATTTGCTATAGCAATCCAGACCGGATTTCAAATCTGCCTCATAGGTGCTATAGCCTACATATGTGAAGTAATGATTTTAAAACGCAATAAAACTAAAATTTTAGTGAATGAAATTATTATGGATTACGATATACCGAAACGCATGAGAATACAGGCAAAAAATTTCATGGAGCTGATAGATGCGTGGTCTTTACAAGTGACCACTTATGACATGTTTGTCATCGACATAAAATTAATGCTTACATTTATGAGTATTTCAGCAACATATATAATAGTTTTAGCGCAACTGTTTCATTTATTTTAATATATTTGAATATGTAAACACATTTTAATATGTACTTAAACAATATGCTTGTAAACCTATTTTTGTATTAAACCTATTTTTGTACATATTTAATAAGAAAAGAGAGAGAAATAATATTTAGAATATTCATTAACAGTACACATGTATTGTACAGTAAATTAATAAATATAAGCTTGGCATGTTTGGTGTTTGCTAAATTAAGAAGCTATAAAACATCGATATTGTGAATGAAACAATGAAAAAAACCAGTCAAGTGTCATTCGTTACTCGTCCACCGAAGTTTTTCAGGATTGTAGATTTGTATATATTGTACTTACAATGTATACAAGTTAATATATTCAGTTTTGAGGTACGGAACCTTAAAATAAAGGAAAGAAGATCAACTTAAAAATATTACGTATGTACCTGTATTTTATCTATTTATCTATTAGACAGAGATCCCAGGGCCCCAGACCTACATCAGACGTCCTTAAGGTTGTTTAAAATTGGGGCAAAGTACATTATTAGCAAGCCTAAATTTTACATAAATTATCCGATGACTCAATCATGCGCAGACGCAAATGTTCCTTTTTTTAGTTGACGCTTCCTCTGAAAGGGCCCCACTTTCAAGTTAGTGAGTACCTTTACTGTCTCATCTACATATACCAAACCAGCTTCACGCTGTATCCCGAACACAGCATGGTAGGCAGAGGGAACCTAATGTGAAGCCATCAGAGCGAAAAAATGGAAATATAAATGTAATATAAACGCGGCGCCACGACGGCCTCATATCAATATCTATATATTAGACTAATAACCCAAAAAAATTTCAGCTTTGCTAAAATGACGTGGGTTTGGGGGTCCTGGGAATTATATATTATTTTAATCGACTTTTAAGGCTCCAAAGTCCTTAGACTTTGAGCCTTAAAAGTTGATCGAGCTTGTATTGTTTTCATCGCTTTTAAGGCTCCAAAGATCTAAAATATATACTGTACTTTACATTTTCTCAGGAAGAGAAAGAATTTCTGATTGGCCAGGATGGGGAGGAGAAACAAATTCAAAGGTGTTGACGACTTACGAGGCTCATCTAACCAGTGCGACCCTTGTAGTGGTAAACAAAAAAATATATAAATAAATAAAAATGTAAATACTCACTTATCACCTTAGATCAGAGTGAAATTTTATAAAATAATGTAAAGATAAAAATCATATTTTCTTATAATATGTGTATTTATATCTATAAAAATAAAATAATAATGTATTTAATATATATGGTGAGGTAAGGTAATTTAAAAAAATTTTACTTGCCTCAAGTGAATCGTAATTAAATTAACATATATTTTTTAAATTTAATAATAATCGTAATAATTAAATAAGCATATAATTTTGTGTGACTTTATTTCTTTATGGCACATATGGTGGCACTTCATGTAAGTATATGTTGTATTTTAGTACTTCCTATTAGGCACACCTAGATCTGCTATACATGGTTACATCTGAAACAGATTTAATTATATATTATAAACAAATAATATAGTAATATTAAGATAAATTATAACACTTATATATTTATAATTTATAATGTATCTTATATATCTATTAACTACTGAAGTGATTACCATCCAAATTTCATATTCTCCGGTCGTTCTTGCCACTGTTAGGTGTGTGCGCAGATAAAGTTACAGGTTTTATAAAATTATAAAGATCTGGCTGCCACGGGCACTTTTTCCATTAGGATAATAGGCTATTGATATTATAACTTATAAAAAAAAAACCGACCGACGTTTGACTCACCAACGCCACAATGCCGAGCACATTCTAATTTTCCATTATTATAATATGTCCTGCCATCGCTTCCACATACTGGACTATATTCTGAAGTCGCTGGACATAAATGTATACATCCATTTACTTCTCTACTTAGTCCAACGGGTATCGGCGAAATTGTTGATACAGATAGTTCCGATGATGTCTGTTGTTTTTTAGGACATGGGTAATGTCGTTTTAGTTCAACATCTAAAAGTATTACAATAAAAATATTAAGTGTACTGATTAAAGTACAATACATCTTTAAGGTGAACGTTGTCGAAAAGAAAAACAGCGTCTGTAAGCTCGATGGTTGCGGGTTCTAACCCGTCTGGCACCCGATTGGAATCTATTCCAATTTGGAGAAATATTCAAATAATTTCTATTTCAACGATCTGGTAAGCCAGATATCTCGAATTTTAGGTGTAATTGTAGAACGGAGTGACGTTTCATCACAATCAAATCACAATCATCATTTTATTTACCAATTCCACACATTTGGGCACATAATAATTTTCCATGGTTCTTGTAAGTTACATTGTCAGTGCCACAGACCGGGTTGTACTCTGGTGTAGTGGGACATGTGGAGACACATGCAGCCTTGTTGTTTGCCTCTGTTGAAGACGTTGCCAGGTTCCAGCCGGGACAAGGCGAATAGTGACGAAATCGTACATCTGTCATGAAATACATATGATATGATTGTAATTTTCATTAAATTGTATTTAATAAAAATACTTATTCATGATTTATGTGTGCAGAAACTTTTATTGTATAATTAATAGTGATTTCGCACTGTCTAAGGTTATTCTAGTTATACTAAGTTACCATAATCAATATAAAATACACATAAAAAACTTATTGTATGCACTAGCACTTATAATAAATGAAATATAATACTTGGATAAACGAATTTTATTACATCGCCCAGCACTATAGATTTCTTAGTAATTAAATAATTTTATGACTATTTGATTATTAATTTTGTCATTTAAAAATATGAGGTCTGTCCTGGCGCTAGGGCACAAGCGTGTTACTGTAAACGCGACTAGTTGTAGGTTCGATCCCTACTCTAGGAAATACAATATTTATTTATGTTTTTATTTTCATTTCTCTTGTGTCGAGGCAAAGTGCGGATTTACGTTCCGTCACTCAACACGTAATGCCTCCCAATTCGGCGGAAAATGGTGAACAGAGTGTCTTAACACTAGGTTCCAGAGGGGACCTAGTGTAGACAGAGGTCTACCCTGATATGTACAGGGTATAGCGTGAAGTTGGTTATAAAAATGTATAACACTTTTTATCATCACCTACTCCACAGCTTGCAGCACATCGCATTTGATCCATGTTCTCGTATGTAACGCCGTTAGTACCACACACAGGATTGTCATCATCATTTACTTCGCACGACAATATACATGCTTGTACATTGCGCGGTTTTTGCGTTGTGGGCCTGCTGAAAATAAATATTCATTTTACTTGTTACAATAGAATTATATTTTTAAATAGTTCAAATAAACAGTTTAATATAGAAAAAGCAGTTTGGCTGTTATGTATTCTTCTTATTCACTCAAATTATATGTGTGGAAAAGAAGAAATTATCTATAATATATACATGTGAAGCGTAATTATATTAATGAACAATGCTACAATGTAATGATCCCAGGTGGACTGAACCGGACCAGAGCAAAGAAATAGAAATGTTAAATATTACATTACCACGAGTGAAAATCGAACCCACAACCTATCGCGTTATAGTCTCACTTGGGGCCCTGCGCCACGATCGGCCTCAACACTGTATAATATATATATAAATATAAATGTTCTTCTTAGTTAAATTTAATATGGCCTTGTTATTTAGTAGTCACCTCAAAAAAAGTACATAATTTCAATAATTTTCTTACTTTAACAATATGCTTATTACTTAGAACTTAAAATAACTTGTTTGCAACTCACGTATCTATTTCTTCGTTATCGCGAAAAATCACTCGTCCGTCGTCACGATCTCTATCATACTTCATGGGAGGACTCTGTTGAAATTTGGAGTTTTCTTCTAAACTCCGATCGTCATAGCTCTCTTCATATTCAAAACGATAACAAATAATTTTATGGGGTACCACGATAGTGAAAAAAACTGCGAACACATTATATTTCTGTTATATTTATTGTATCTACTTGTATTTTTAAAAAATGCGGCAACTATAGATATGTTGTTGCTGTGAGTTGAGTTCTGCCACTCAACACGCAATGCCTCCAGAATTCGGCAGAAAGTGGGGAACGGAGTGTCTTAACACCGAGGTTTCCTCTGTCTACCCTGCTGTGTACGGGATACAGCGTGAACCTGACGAAGAAGAATTGAGTTCCGTAGAAAATTTATTTAAATCGTTTAAACCAATTCTGAGGTTAGCCGTCATTATGTCTCAAAAATTGATGGAAAACGAGGTTCCCTCTGCCAACCAGCAGGGTTAAAAGTGAAGCTGCACGTTGTCTTGCAGATTGATGAAGGATCTAAATCTCTTTCTAAAAGTATAAACAATCCCCTGAGTTTCTAAATTAAAGTAAACACCGACATCATCATAGATGAACGTCTAAGGAAATAAGTAATAAAATACAAAAACAAAATAACAAAAAAAATACTCACGTAAAACTCGTACAAACATCCTCGTTGTGTCCTATACAAGTGTGTATGTATGTCAGTATGTATGTATATTTATTTGTATTAATGTATCACCATTACCTTTGAAGTGATACCACCGACACGTTATATTTGAAAATGCCCCTTCGAGTCGCCGTGTAGAGTATTTACTGTCTTGTCCAATCGGCTCAGGGAAATCCGTTTAAGTCATACGTATCGTTCATAGATTTTATATATCCTTTACACTGTACTGCACTGAATCACAATAGACTATAGTTATCCATTTGTACACTAACTGATTTTTAAAACCGCAACCGACAGAGAGCTTTAATTCTATAACATTATTAGTTTACATTCCAGCATATGTCTCACCCGTATTTGAATAATTTTCAGTGAAGTTTATTAATAAAATAATGCCAAATATAGATACTAACAACTACAGAAGCTATCGTATAATAATCTTTTTCTAGATTCTTTCGTTATTATGTATATAACTACAACAACTATGAGTCTTTAACCAACCTAATCAACTAACTAGTTAATTTATGTGTACCTATAGGTAATATGTAGATACGTAAATAATAAGTGCTTGTTAATATTCTTCAAGATTTTACCTCAAGCTATAAACAACACGGTAGTAATTAAATTTGTTGCAACACTAATGGATATTAACGATTATAGAGTTTAAAAAGAACATAGTATTAATATAATCTAATAAAGAAAATAGAAACGTAATATTAATATGGGGCCATCATGGCGCAGCGGCACTGGCGCCAACACATCATCTAAAACTCTTAAGAATAAATAATTTTCCTTGGCAATTGTTAGACAAAAATCACGATACTCGTATATCACAATGAGCTTTTATTATATTTATGCCAGTCGATAGATATCGAGATAATAATTTTTAATACCTAGATTTTATTAAATTAGGTATTCAAAAATAAATTCTGGACTCTTTATTGAGGCTTTTTTTTTATGGGAGAGGACAAGGTAAACGAGCGTTCGGGTCACTTGATGGTAAGTGATCACCGCCGCCCACGACCCCATGCAACACCAGAGGAGCTACAGGTGCGATGCCAGCCTTTAAGGTGGAGATGAAGGGCACCGGGGCCCGGCATTACCTAATGCGAAACGCCGTGGCAAGGGCCACTACTTCACGCCGGTTTTAAATGTCGGGGGTGGTATTAAATCTGGTCGAGTCTGCCCATGCGTATTGCCATTACTGGCGACGTGACTCTACCACACGTACATTAGTCGCCTCTTACGACACCGACAGTACCAGGGTGATCCTATTCTAAACCGGGACCACACGGAGGCTAAAACAATCATAACGTGATTAATGAACGGCTCCTTACCAAAGCGGGAAAATTAAAAGAGAGCGAAAAAATGAAAATATACATTTAAATAAATACTTCCTATCCTCGAGTGGAGATCGAAACCACAACGTCAATTTTGCAGCAGACATTGTGCCCCTGCGCCACGATTGGCCTCAACGGAAATATTATATTTATTACTCAGAATGAATAAAGCTCGCTTTCCCATTACGTGTCTACTTGTCTACTTAAGGTCATTAAAAGGAATGTGTATCCGCAAAAGAACATAATATATATAAATTAAATCACTTGTATTAGTAAAAAATTCTATATATAAATTTTGAGTTTCATACTCTTGGCACAAAATAAATTAAAGCCTCCAGTAATTTCTTGAAAGTAAATTTCTTTTAAATATTGTTTGTCTATAAAATAAAACCTGAATGAATTATCCTTCAACCTATCCGCTTTAAATACCAATCAGCGTCGCACATTATTCATAAATTTCATACTAATAAGCATAAGCACGCGGAGTACAGTGTCACCTTACAACAAATTGATATAGTCTAAAACCTACATGCGCTGACCTGTGCTTGTGTCGTGGTCGCATACAGCAAGATAAATTTTCTCTAGAGAGAGAGAGAGAGAGAGAGAGGCGTACGCAACATGGATTTACAAAAAGAACCATTTGCTACTACGAATTCGCAAATTCCGATCAGAACCCTATCATAGTTAAGGCCTAACTACAGTCCTCGACTCCACTGACCATAGCCACAGACAATATCCACTCTTCAGCCTCAAGCCTACCACCAGCCTCACTAGTATCAATCGATAACAAAATACTGCTCTAAATAAATATATTCTTCTTTTATTAATAAATAAAATTGTAAAATTACAAGCACGTCGTACATTACATACATAAAACGATCATTAAACTAATAAATATTTCTATTTAAATTTGAAAATCGTGTCCACACGCCGTTATGTTTTTTGAAACAGGAATTACAAAATTTGGAATAATTTTCTATTTTTCTTATGAGCTTTGCATTTGTGTAAGTGCTTAATGATAAAATGGAATAGATCAAGCTAAAACTATGAGGGTGTCCGAGAAGAATTGACTTATTTCATTAACGGTTAAATATTTTTAATAATAAGCTTTATTTTTAAAACAAATATTCTGCCTTTACTTTTAATGATCAGTCAGGGCAATTGCAAAGCTCGACTTAAGCTTCGAGAACTGGAGAAAATTATAAATAAATAATCAAAAGATACAATCAAGAAGAGTAAGAAGAAAACGTAAAAATAGTATGAATGTATGGGTACCAGACTGCTTAACATACTCTTGTAGTAATAATACGTACTTAAACATTTACTTATAACCGTATCATTGCCATGAAAGAAAACACACTTTCCATCAAATAAACAAGCCGCAAATTTCTTACTTTTCTACATTAATTTTTAAATGCTATATAGATTTTTATGTTATTTTTGTTTATAATTTACTCAAAGATTACCGGCAAACTTAAACAAAACTTTAAGGAGAATTTTCAATTAAATTAGTAGCATTTGTTTTCAGTCTCTAATACCTTAGTGAAATTGTCTTCTTCTCACTATAGTTTAAAGAAACCTTAATTATTTGTGTATATCAGTCATTCTCTTATCTCTCATAGCTCACGCTCTCATAGCAACAATTCAGCTGATTCAATAATATGGTTTCGAACACAACTAATATGTATCCATTATTTAATCATATTTATAACTTTATTAAATATATAATATTTTTCTAAACCATTCAATATTTTATAGACATATATAAGTTTCGATGTAAATAAAAAAAATATATAAATTTGACTGTGTTTTAATTATTCAAATTGTTAGCTTAATAATAAAATAATATGTTAATTAGCTACGACAGTGTTGGGGCAGCGTCCTTGCCTCAGCTTATTCACACCTGTAAAGAAAACGATATTAAATTAAATATAACATACTATGTTAAAATTGTAATTTAAATCTGCTTCACGTTCTCTCTGGCTATCCGCACACAGCAGGGTAGGCAGGTTTCCGGGTTTTTGCCTCGGTACCAGAGCGGTGAAATTATAATATTAATAAATAGCTATTCAATCCCTCGAGTGGTTATCAAACCCACAACCGTCACGTTACGTCACACTCTTTGCGCTGCGCTACGACGACCTCCTAATATTAAAATTATAATTTCTTTCTTCTTTTCTCTTATAAAAGTGTCAACATTTTAAAACATGTGCCAAGAAATTAATAATTCGACGTATATTTACTGCGTAATACAAGGAAATAGACAAATTTGTTCAAAACACCCTAAGTAATTTTTATTTTAATTATATAAAGTACCTTGTAACTGTAAATGTACTCGCTTCACTATGTTATAAAGCGTAATATCTACTTAAGCGAACTATCTTAGAAGATATATTTTTACCTTATAATTAAAAAATTAAAACTATGTATATAAACAAGTATATTTACAGTAATATTAATAATACTCTATAAGTGGTTTCTATTTTCCTTGTTATTTCCTCACTCGAAGCAAACACATCATTTGATACTAATTGTCTCCATCAAATATATGAATGCGTTCAAAACCCACGTGAGCAAAAAATTATATACTAGTCAGGGTTTATACCGTTAATGTTTGTATTTATTGTTTATAATGCCATTCCGGTCTAGTTAAATATCTGAGTTAGTAAAATTCTGCCTTTTAATTTAAAAAAAATTGAAAATAATTATAAATTTTAAACTGAATATTATCCTCCGAGTATTCTGGTGTCTTCCCTCCTAAAGTATAGAAAATAGGTATGTATATTTGTTTCGAAAGTCAATACGCAAAAAATATAGGTACTTACTGACTCCACAAGACTGGGCACAGAATAATCTGCTGGGATTGTCATAAGTGACGTTGTTTGTACCACACTCTGGGTTGTATTCAGGTGTCACTGGACAGGTTCTTAAACAAGAGCGCACCGTCTCCGAAAGCTGAGTTGTTCTAAAAATACAATGTAAATTCATGTTACGTATAATTCATATTTTACTTCTTATTTATAAATTTAAAAAAGTAGTAAATTTATAAATAAGAAGTAAAATAATCTTTGTACAAGATGATAAACAGGTTTAAACATTCTAAAGCAAATAGGGGAATTCCATCTATAAAAATATTTATCAAGAGATTAAGTTGTTCACCTCCCCGACCGGTCTCGTAAGATGGCCGTATGAATTGTCCTTCAGTTTTGCTCTAACCTTTACAAGTAGAAAATACATACCCAGTGGGATTTCCGCTGGGCGCAGGTGTAGGTGCAGGTGTCACCGGCCTCTGGCCTTGGTTCTGATTTTGATTAGGAAACTGATTTTGGTCGGGGAACTGATTTTGGTCGGGGAACTGATTAATTCCAGGAAATCGAGGATACTCTTCTTGTCCAGGGAATGTGTTAGGAAATTGATTGGGAAAATTATTGGGGTTTGGGCGAGGACGGCGTGGAGGTAAACGGTTACCAAGGAACTGATTCCATCCGTATCTGTCCTCCAAGCTGTCGGAAACTTCTGATTCTGCTTGACGAACTTGCCTGAAGTTTATTTGCTTGCCAAATGCTTCAGAGCTGAGTACAGCTGGAAAATACATAATAAAATAAAAGGAGTACACATAATGAATAATGAATTCATTAATGAAGGTTATAAATATAGGAAATTGAAAATGTATCATATTAATTATATTTCGATAGTTTAAATATAATAGTTGTATTTTAACCTCGTCGAGACCTTTATAATTAACAGGTGCGGACAATTTAAATTTGACGTATTCAAATTTGAAAAATAGAGCAAATCCAATTAAATATGAATTTGAATCTATAAACAATAAATATGTGTAGCTTGACCAAAAATTTACGCCATAATTTAAATTCAAATAATTTTATTCAAAATAAGAAGTTACATGCTTTATTTTTCTTAACGTCAAATAATTTACCACCAGTTCACCAAAGTTAACGCCTCGGACCTTTAAAAGACTGGAGCAAGCATTTAATTCCCAAGGCGTGTTATCATATGTAACATATGTTTGAGGCTGGTCGTGGCGCAGTGGTACAAATTGTGCTGCACAATCGACTGGTTGCGGGTTCGATTCCCACTCGAGGAAAGAAAATATTTATTTATGTTTTCATTTCTTCGCTCTGGTAAAGTCCGCCGTGTGGTCCCGGCTTAGAATAGAATCACCCTGGTACTGTCGGTGTCGTAAGAGGCGACTAAAGTACGTGTGGAAGAGTCACGTCGCCAGTAATGGCAACACGCATGGGCAGACTCGACCGGATTTAATACCACCCACGGCATCTTAAACCGGCGTGAAGTAGTGGCCCTTGCCACTGCGTTTCGCATTAGGTAATGCCGGGCCCCGGTGCCCTTCATCTTCACCTTAAAGGCTGGCAACGCACCTGTGGCTCCTCTGGTGTTGCATGGGGTCGTGGGCGGCGGTGATCACTTACCATCAGGTGACCCGAACGCTCGTTTGCCTTGTCCTCTCCCATAAAAAAAAAAAAAAAAAATATGTAACACCATTAATTTGGTAATACACAAACCTTTAACACACAAACGCCTTTTCTTAATTTGTTTAAATCCTGATATAGAAAATTTTCTGACGCTTTCTGGGATCCTATTGTAAAAGCGCATTACCCCATAAAAGAATAACGGATTCGATGTAATCGAGTTCGATGTAATAATTATACTAACATCACCAATGTCGGTAAAATCGTTTTTTTTACAAACATAACATTTTCAAAAATATATTGAGATGCAACTGTCAATATGTAAATGTCAACTGAAAATTTTATGTACGTTTATTTCTTTAAAAAAAAATAATTATTATAAATGACTTACCCATAATTACAAATAAACACAATTTGGACATTTTTAGAGAATTTTTTATCCAATTTTAAATTAAAATGAAACAAAATACAATGTACGCGTAAGACTGTCTTGGCCGGTACTGCTGAGAACACGTTTCTACTTTGTTTATAAGTAGTGTCCACTATCCAGTAGTTGACCTTTTAGCAGATACTAGTGATGTGTTAAAAATATTTAATCGATAACATATATTTAAAAATGTTTACGATATATCGTTTAATATTTAGATAACATTTGTAATATATTATACGATTTATATATAAATAAACTTCATTTTTTTATTTTTTCTATTTAAATTTTATGTCAATGAATATAGCTTTGTTGTTATAACTGTAACCAGTTAATAGTTTTTAAGTATTTTATTGTTTACCCCACTACTTTTAAGCCCCTTATGTAGTACATAACTATTAATAAAATTATGGCTTATAGAGGTATCGAATGAAAAAGACATAAATTGACTTTTGTAAAGCGCATCACTAACGAAGATAAAATAACGATTATATGTAAAATCCCAGAGATCCCAATTTCCCCAACAATTTAAAATAAATATAAAGATCCCACTTTCCTCAACAAATTATAATTGATTCATCAACTAATTACTCATTATAAAGTAATGATATTAACATATCATACCGTTTCCACTTATTTCGGAGTAAAATTCGGAGTGTGTAAAACTGCTATAAATATTAATAAGTAAAAAATGGTTTTTAAACTTACTATGTTGTTTGCATAGGGTTTTTTTTTAGTTTTAAGGTGAGTCCATGCTTTTATAACGTTTTTTTTTTGGTGTCTATTATATTGAGATTTTGTACACAGGTAATGGTGATTACATTCAACCT